>WHYT01016126.1:502764-544612 GCA_009806455.1 Tetrax tetrax
AGCTGCCTCTGTTTTGAAGGATCATAAGAAAGAGGATGAATGTGAAATACCAGCTTTCATTTACAAAGAAACCAACATTTTAGGTCTTGTTATAAAGTTTTTACACGCAGTACAATTAGGAAAACAAATCCTGCACATTATTGTATGTTAGGAAACGATGCAGTTAAGTTGAAGTGACAGTCAAGTTTCCATCAGAAAATTAGGGCAGCTAATGGGGAGCATTGACACAAACTGTTTTTAGCCTCCACGTAAGAACCTGACGTGCCAGTGACATGCCCTTCAGATCTGACTCACAGGCTGCTCTGCGTGACAAGCTTCCTCCTTCACACACTGCGCAGCAAAGTAGCACTAAGGAATTACTTGAGAGAAAGTTTGTCAACCTCTACAAATTTGGGCAGAAAGAAAGGCACAAATGATTTTAAGAGAGCGGAACTTGATTTCCTTCCGAGGAAGCTAACCTAATGCAGTCCACTTATTAAGAGCCTACTGTGGCGAGGCGCTGAGAGCACTCCAGTTCGATGGGCTGCCGAACACATTTCAAGTTGCGTCCTGAGTCATGCAAGCATCCAATATGCTCACAACTGTTCTAGCAGTCATCCTGAAGATTTGCACATAACCCACGGCCACACGAAAAGAAGCCTGGAGCATATGGCAAGATTTTTAATTGCTCTGAAAGACATCAGAGAACTTTACAGGCAACCGCAAAATAGTACATATCCAAATGCTTCAAAGCTGTTTGTAAAATATCGCTATCATGCTGTGGGACTGATCCTGCTGTCCTTCTTCCGCTTCAGTAACCCCCTGCTGAGAATCTGAGAGTGCATTGGCTCCACAGCTCTTCATGCAATGGCTTTTATTGAAAAATACCACCAGAGAAAACACAGAGCTATAGTTAGAAGATGCTGATGTAAGTGTAACTCCAGATGCTAATGAAGGTATAGGTGTACAATTACAATATTTTGCAGGTTCTGATTTGTCCTGTCATCTGCTCAGTCTGCCTGCCCCAGCTTAGCAGTTTCAGTAAGGTGAGTATGCTCCTGAACGGGTGATATGACACCTGAGAAATTCCCCTCTTGTCCCTAGCCACTTCCTCCCCCATTCATCCTGTGTGAACAACCAGCCCTCAATATGCTATCTAATCCTAGAAGCTCCTTCTAGGACCAACTTACTGACAGTTTTGGTCAGACAGCTGCTTTATCTTACCCTGTACTCAGGGCCCAGGGTTGCACCCACTTCGACTGACAAGAAGCAAATTGCATTACCCCGTTAATCTTTCAGATTGTCACAAGGATTCACGGTGTGGCATGTTGGCAGTGTGGTGAAACTCAGACCGTCTGCTCCAAAAGCAAATGTCTCTTACACTTTAGATAAAGGAAAGCCTTTTCTAAACCCTTACTACAGCAATGGTTATACAGATATTTCTTTTGGTGCCAATATCTGGATAAGCGCTTCTTCTCTGCTCCTTTTCTCTCCACTCCCCATTGCCATTCCGTTCCTTGTGTTGCTCCATTAATTATACTGCTACAACTGTCTATCATGACATATTAGTGACCAGCTTGCAACTAATTTGCCAGGAAAAAAAGAAGTTATATTAAATGCTGGTTGGTTTTTCCCATCTCATTCATCCTATAGGCTTGAAGAGTTGCACCAAGACAAGGGGTGGCATGTCAGGCGTACACGTTAGTGTCACCACTAACAGATGGTCTGCGCAACCATGCCCGATGAACTACATTAGAAACATGATTCATTGGGAAAGTTAATTCAGTTATACAGGCTGAGTCACAGCAGGAACCAGAGGTTTATTGTGGAATAGCGCAATTATGCAATTCTCTACAGAATACCAAGGCTAGTTTGGCAAGATGGCTAAACCGATCTAACACCATGTCACTGCTAAAATTAGCTGTCCAGTCTCTCCCTTCCCACCGCAGCGACATGCTCTTGCCCCGAGTCTTCCACTACCATGAGCACCCGATCAATCCAGAAGGGGAGCTGTCTATCTATTCACATATTTTCTCAGGGTTCATGTTTTCTAGGTCTAAACCTCTGAATTGAGTCCCCAATGGGGGCAGGTGCCTGTGCAAAGGAACTGGGGTGACCATGCAGTTGGGAGCGAGATGGCAGGAGGGGGATGAGACTGCCTCTTTTGGTAGCAGCTAGCAATTAAGTTGGTTTAGCTTTAGTGTCAAACTACATAATGACTAATGAAATACAAAGAAGTACCTGTCTGTCAGTCAGTCCTCCAGTGAGCATAAAAGGGTGGGAAGGTTCATTCTCCTGCCTTAACCTGGTGGCATGTGTTAGAACTGGGCAAAGAAAGTGGATTAATTTCTGCTGAGCTGAGAGTTTTGGGAGGGTAAGAGGCATGGCTCATTAGCTGCATAGGTGTAGGGGAGGGGAAGGTGGCTTTTCACCTGGGGCTTAGGTAAACATAGAATTTTGCAGGAAAGTGCTCTTAGCAGTCAAGCTTGAGAGGAAACATCAGACTAAAGTTTGTACCCTAGCTGCCTTTTTAACCAACAGTTAACATACTTTATGGAGACATACTTTATGGAAATTACACATGTAGAATGAATTCTCTTTACTCTCTATCCTGAGGAAGTTGTCATATTTGATAGCCTTTTACCAGTTCTTTGGTAAAAGGTTTCTGAAATGCAACTTCTCTCAGTTGGTGGTTTGACAAAACAGAGACTTGGGCAGCAACACTTTACAGAGTAAGAGGGGCTGATTCAGAATCCCTCTCAGCCTGAGACTTCCTGCTTCTTGTAAGTGCCTATGCACTGAATAAGAGAAACTAGGCTGCACAGGTGAAGAAAGTCTTGTAATAAAATCTGATGGTGCTTGGAAGCACACTCTTCTACTCTGAATACCTCGATCTAGTGGAAGGTGTCCCTGCCTATGGCAGGGGGCTGGAACTAGATGATCTTTAAGGTCCTTTCTAACTCAAATCATTCGATGATTCTATGATTCTGCGAATATAGACACAGGAACAACAAATTAGAGCAAATTGAGGGGAAAAAATAGATTTTATCCACTCAAATTATTTCTCTCTCTCTCTCTGTCACCTTGCCCACATCAGAGCTTTAGCTGGAGCTGTGCTCTGCTCCTCCCACTGAGGCTGTGGCACTGTGCAGGCAACCGCTCGAGGTTCCCAACAAGAGAGGAGACAGCTGCTTGACTCTATAGGTGTTCATCTGGGAGAAGAAAGACCTGGATTACATATTCTACTATTAAGATTTGTTGTCTATTTTACGTAAAGTTTTATTTTCTAAATACATGAACAGTTTTAGGTAATTCTAAGATACACCTGCAAAGTATATTAGGAATTAAGCTACCACTAATGTGATAGGAGCCTAATTGTTTATAGGGTGAGGTATAGAGCCATAGCTCTTGCAACATTTAATTAGAACATAGGCAATTTTATTAGCACTTATTTTTAAGTAGTTAACCCTTTAACTGTCTCTAACTCTAAAGACCTGTTTAAAGTCGAAAGATCCAGTAAATTTAGTCTTAATCTTTGAGGACTCTACAAAATGTAGCAGGAACTTGGGCCATCCATGGGTAACACTCTGCATCGCCAGTGCTACCTCTGTGAACACATAGCAACAAGCTCGATGGATATCATCCAAGGTCATTGAGAGCCTGAGTAGACCTCATTGTGGTAGGCGGGGTAATTTGTTTAGTTTTTATAGCCTGCACATAGATTTAGCAATACACTGACCACCTCAATTAGCAGCTGTAAGCTGCAAGTGGACTTTAAGCAAAGTGCTTCTTCACCGGTGACATGTTTTCTCCTGAATAAGGGCATCAAGCCAGTTTTTCTTTTTAATTCTTCTAATCAAATTTTTGGGGCTAAACAACTGCCATTATAAGTGGGATGAAACTGTGACTTCTCTGTTGTGGAATCCAGCTCTTCAAAGTTTAGGCACTAATGCCAGGTTGTTTTCTTATCCAGTATTGCTTATTCACCTGTTACCAGCCCCACAATGTTTTCATTCAACAGAGAAAAATTTGCTTGATTCCTACCTCTCAACAAACAGAAATTAACTGGCTTACTTGCAACCATGCATGAAGACATTAGACCCAGCTGCTGTGTATCTACAGCAGGCCCCAAGTTAAGATTAAAGCTTTGTACAGTGCCAAGTAAATTGACCTAACCAGCAGTTTTCTCTGGAAAGAATACTGGACAGAACTGTAATATACCTCCTCTAATTTTTTTTTTTTTTGCGTCAGCACTAAAGATAACATTAGGTATTTGCTTCACATCATTTACAAGGGGAAAAAAGCTTGCATGGGAAAGTATAGCAAGGAGCTGAAGTGGTAAGAAAAAGGACCGGCAAAATGCAGGTTTGCGGGAAGGAATCTGGGACAGAAATAGTGAAGGGCATTAAACCTTTTCTTTTGGCATTTGCTCTCTCTAGGGTTACATCACCACAGTAACGCTCATGCTTAAAGAGAACAGCCCGCACAAAATGGCTCGGGACAGGCTCCTGCTTCACTTGCACACCCTTACGCTGGGAGAGAGCTTGCACAGGGGGTGGATTTCACCCGGAGCACAGCACTGGCAGCAGAAAGCCCCCATGCTCCCCCAGTGTCCGTACCCGCTAACCTGAATCTGGGTTTCCACCTGGTCCCAGCTCCGCAGCCGGCACAGCACTGCCAGCAGAGATTACTAATTACAGCAGTGTGGGTCTGTAGTGCTGACACCTGCCTACCCAGACCAAAACTTGCAACTTCCTTCGCAGGGGCCTCCTACAGACATCACATTTGAACAGTTGTCAATCACCCGTGCCCCAGGCCAGATTTGTGCAGGTGACCTGCAAGTGAAATATGTTCCCCTACTAATCCCTAGTAGCCATTGAGGGCTCTGTTTAACAATGTAAGATGTCACTATGTCAAACAAAAATGGTACTAATTTCTGGTTATGAGGTGAAAGTTAAATTTTGTTTCCTAATAATTATTTATATCAAAGAAGTAGAAGACCAAATCAGTGACCCGTCCTTTACCTTTAGTTTTCTTTGAGCCCTCTGTTCCCTGGGACAACAATAGCCATGGGAATCACAGCTCTCTAGGGCCCAGCAGCTCCACAGTCTGGCAAATCTGCTGTCTCAGTTTGCCTGCAGTTATGGTCTAGTGAACAAAGAGTAGCAAGAAAGTTGAGCATTGAACAACCAAGGGGACTAGGGACCAAAGGACACTCCATGTCCCTGCTTTGGAGGGGTGATAACAGAACAGGTAAAATCTGTCTGCTAAATATAGTCTGGAAATGGCATCACCAGTGGGGACCTCTTAATCAATACCGAAGTCACTTGCAAGGCAGAAAACAGAACCAAAACATGAGCTTGGAAGTGTATGATATTCATAGCCCAGCTGATATGTCAAACCATGTACTTGGTCCCTCTGCCAATAAAATTATAAGGATCTAAATGCTTGGGATTACATACGAGAAAGAAATCTTAATGAATTCAATATGGCACCTTTGTGTTGCTTATTTTATGTGACTACTCAAATATATGTTTTAAAAACATAAATGTATTCCTTCTGTGGGGAAACAAAAATATGGCTATTTGTCCCTCTGTTGAAAAAAAAACAGCTTATGTGGTGATTTTTAGCTAGAATTGGTTTAAAAATGAACTATGCACATAGAAAAAATACATCTTTTTCTAAAGAGAGACTTTCAAAGAGCCTTATGAAAATTAGCTATGCATTGGAGCCAAATGTTTTACAAAAAGAAGTCGGACACAAAATACTGGTATTCTTTCTTGGATCACTCTCAAATGGAGGCTTCTGACTATAATAGTATGCAGCACTTGCATGACATGGACAATTGCCTTGGGACTGAGAAATCAATTCTGCAAAGCACTAAAAATGTTGAGGATCAGCACTTTGCAGGATACCGCCAATACTCTTTCTGGGATCAGTTAGTTGTTGAGACACCCGAACTGACTTAGTGCTGCTGATACATTTCAAATGTTAAACATGATCTGCAGATCTGAATACTACCTTATTAAATCATGGTTTCTTCAAGCATCTACAGATAAATACTTTTAAGTCTCTCCTGCAACAGACCAGTATTTGTAAGTATACAAAAATTCTTCAATTTCTACAGTTCTGGAAAAAAAGAAGGCTCCGGGGACACCTTATAGTGGTCTTCCAGTACCTAAAGGGGGCCTGCAGGAAAGACAGGGAAAAACTCTTTAGCAGGGCCTGTTGGAGTAATAGGACAAGGGATAATGGTTTTAAAATAGAAGGAAGCAGATTCAGACTGAAGATAAGGAAAAATTTTTCACAACGAGGGTGGTGGAACACTGGCACAGGTTGCCCAGAGAGGTGGTGGATGCCCCATCCATGGAAACATTTAAGGCCAGATTGGAGGAGGCTCTGAGCAACCTGATCCAGTTGGAGATGTCCCTGCTCCTTGCAGGGAGGTTGGATTAGATGACCTTTAAATGTCTCTTCCAACCCAAACCATTCTATCATTCTATGATTCAAGAGAAGTTATGGATTAACTATGTAGGTCAAGATATATGCACCATGCAAAACTGTGTTTTACTGGAGACAGTTAAATCTATTGTTTGGGAATGGATTAATTAACTTTATACAGAAAATACTTTGGAAAAAATAACTAGGTAGATGTTTGCGGCATAATATCTAATGGTAAATAAAGAATCTATTTCATAAGACATGTAGAGACTACAGCCACTTTAGAATCTCTTAAATTGTTTAATTATTCAGAACAACTTAATCACCAGTTTTTCCTATTCAGCTGTAATACTTCTGAAACAAGCTAATTCTTACAGATTAAAGCGGTGTTCCAGATGAGTAACTAGACTTTATGAAGATTTAGAAAAGCAAGAGCAGCTTTGGCAGTGATAGTTGACTTTCAAATACCTGCTTGATTTTTCAGAAAATATTTGCTTATTTCTGAAGAATCAGTTTCTCTGATTACTTTTTTTTTTTTTAAATTGAAGCATCTACAATCACAAGTCACTTGAAAAATGTATTCTTTCTTCCTACTAATGCTTTTTTATAACTACACTTTTTACACTTCTAACTTCCAGTAATGAAACAGTCAAGAGAGAGTTTCTAAAACTGAATCTTGTTAGCAAATAAATCATTGGTATGATAAATAGCTTCACTCTTGGCATGTTAAATTTTCATGCTCTGATGAAAATTGGTATGATCCTTTAATTATTCTTGCAAAGAACACAAATAAATAAATCATGAAGCGCTAAGTTTTCTTGGTATTGTTCCCAATCAAAGGCAATATGACTATAGGCAAAACAGCACTACCACTATTACAGTGTAAATAAGGCAGTAAAAGTCTAATAAAGAGATAAAAAGTAAATCACTACAGTGTGTGAACTCTGCAAAAACTAAGTGGTCAACTTCATCACCCAGTGAAAATAGGAAATAACAAAACCTGCTTTAAAATGCTTGTATAAAGGCTGAAGAAGCAAGTGGCTTTCCTTACAGAGCTTCTCAAACTCTCTTCTACAGCACAATCGGCTTTGTGTGTGTTTGGGGAAAAGGGGTCCAAAATTTTGTGAATTATTCAAGAAATCTAGAAGTATTACAGAGCATGTGTCCCAGAACACTTTGTCCCTGGCTCGGAGCCGCTGCTCAGCAGCACAAACTAAATGAAAGCATATTCTGAGGCCCAGTTGGTGCCTACTGGTGATAATTTTCTTTGCACGGATCTCCAGCACCCACTTGCTTTCTTCCCCTAAGTGCCAGTGTGGCTGCAGAGAAGCAGTCTTCTCAACACTCCTTCTCTATTGTCATGCTCTCTCTTTCCATTCTGATCTCCCTGGACATACAGATCAGGCAGAAAAGGCAAACGCTGCTGGCCACAAACTGCTTTGTTCCTGCCTGTAAGTGGGATGCACACATGGAAAATTCTGGGTTATGACTGGAAGTCACCACCCACCTTCTGCTCTGATGTGATGTTGTATAAATTCTGAACAGGGGCTATGGTACAGAAACAGATATAAATGCTCAGTTTGCCCTCAGAGCCAGCTCCTGGCAGCTCTCTTTTCTTATCCATATTATGTGTCTGAGGTAACTACTCTGTCTGCTGCCATGCCATGTGTCTGCTGCCAAGACAGCCACAGCCTGCGGAACTGAGAACTGGGGCTAGCAACATAATACATGAATAATATACTTCATAGAGCTTCAAGCACTCGATTAGATGTAGTTCATAAAACTGTAAAATCAAAGACTGAAAAACATAGGCACTAGCTATGAGCTTGCCTGTGTGACATTAATATGGTTCTTTATGTATGTGCAGTATGGCACAATCATCCCATTCCTGTCCTGTGCCACTCACAAGATGGGCATATTCAAATATGTAGCTCTTTTCCAAACTTGTCTCATCACAAACCCAAAGTTTCATGATAAATAAAGCAGTAAATTGTAAGAATGCCATGTGTATAAGGGAAAGCAGCAGAGCCCACTCAGTGGAGCACTGTACCAGTGTCTATATTTCCAGGTTTGCCAACGGCGTGGTGGCTGACTTTTAGCAAGATGCTGAACATCCTCATCCCTCATTTCCCTATTTGTAACATAAGCAGAATGATAGCAACTTTTTTGGTAAAGTATTTAGAATAATGGAATCATAGAATGGTTAGAGTTGGAAGGGACCTTCAAAGGTCATCTAGTCCAACCCCCTAGATCAGGTTGCTCAGAGCCGCGTCCAACCTGGCCTTGCATGTTTCCAAGGAGGGGGCATCTACCACCTCTCTGGGCAACCTGTACCAGTGTTCCACCACCTTCAGTGTAAAAATTTTTTTCCTAATGTCTAATCTGAATCTGTCTCCTTCTATTTCAGATAGATACACCAGTAAAAAGTGCTACGCAATAAGCAAGTCTCTCTTTTGAGAGACAGGAGTTACATACCTCATACAACCCTCCCTTGCCAGTGGAAAGATTGAAAAAGCTCTGCATCTTTCAGTTTAAACAAATCTAAACATTCCTAGTCCTTGGATCGCACCTGGAACTATTTATTACCAAGATCTGATTCTGTGATGGGATTAGTTCAGCCTCAGTGTTACAGTAACTCCACTGTGGTTTCACTCTTGTAACACGGAATAAAAATACATACTTCTGGAGTTATGTTTCGTATTAGATGGTGAGCATATTTGTATGAGCCCTCATTTTCCCATTCAGCTTCAGAGGATCCCATTACAGAGTTTTGTATGGTTATTTTCTACTTCTGCATTGGGTCAAGCTTTCCCTAGGGTACACTTTTAATTCATGGTCTTCTACATTATTATTACCCTTTTGACCTAAATGATTAGCCAAAGTTTGAGGCCCTGAGGGCTGTTTCTATTAGGAGGAGAAAATTATGAAGTCAAGCATCTTTTAGGCATATCTAGTTAAAAAAACACCTCCAGAATCACCCACCTCCAACTTCACTCCCATTTCCTTAAATGTAGAAGATACACAACAACAAAAATTCTCTGCCATCACTTCTTGAAGCCTTTTCAGCCAGAACTCAGAACTTTGTGGGACTGTAATAGAGCTTATCTATTTTTTTTTTACTTTATTTTCTTCCTTTGAGTCTTTTGCTATGCTTCTTCTCCAGCTTTATCTGTTTTTCTTTCTTTTCCTTTTGTCCTCCTCTTTCAGATTACTCGGTTTCCATAGAGATTAATTTAATATCCAGTCATACCCTTCTTCCACCTACTTCAAATGCCTAAGTGTCCCGACATATGCTTTTGTTTCGGGAGGTGAAATGTGCCTGAGATTAGAGTGGAGGCTGCTATTGTTTGAACTGCTGCTACCATGAGCTTACCCGTTCATTAAAACAAGGATGTAACATTCACCAAGTTCCATGGTATTTCACCCAAAGATGTATGCCACAAGTTCACATTTTTGGAATCCTGCAGAGACCCTTCTGGTTTGCCTACGTACCCCAGTCAGACAGCTCCAGAGTCTGCACCCAAACCAACACTTCTCCAGGTTGTGGCAGTGGTGTCAGTCAAGGCAGCAGTCCTGTCCTCCCCCAGCCCCGTCTCCCTCACCGCTTGCAGGATAAACAGCTGCAATAGCTCAAAGGAAAGCAGGGTAGAGAGTAAGGAATGAGCAGCCAAGAGTCGGGGGGGGAAGGCAGGACGGTGTTTTTGGCATTGGTGTCAGCACACCTGGCTGGAAATATTCATCAAACTGGTCTCACCCATTGAAAGCTCCCCGAGCTTTGTACAAGCAGAAATGCTTGTATAGTAGACACTAGTAGCTGCGATTTCTAATCTGAGGATTTGGATAGGAACGGTATGGAAAAGCTGTGAACTTTAAAATTACGGCAGTTACATAGGGTAGCACAAAGGGTCTCAATGCTTTTGGTATTTCATAGACTTAGTATCTGGAATTCCTAAAAATTTTAAGAATGTAGTAATCTCCAAAAGAGTGCTGTGAAAGAGTACAATTCAAAGAGTGACTTGCCTAATGTTAATGGTGGCATTTGTGGCACAGCACTCTTGTGCCCACATCCCTATCTCCTAGCCCATCTGATCACCACGCTTTCCTCACAATGGGAGTCCAACTATTATCTTCAAAGGGGAAAACCCTGTGTGAGTAAGCTGTAAAAATAGCTAGAGAGAAGCACATCAGAGAATGCCCTGCTATTATTTCCTCTTGCAGACACACATTTTCAAATAAATCTCCAGCATCAGTTCTTGAGGCAATACACGCAGCATTCTCTAAACTACTTAAGCAGTTGTGCTATACCTGTAACCCCAATCTATAATACAAATATTAAAACGGAAAAAGCATGCATAAAATCTATATTACCACATTAATCTCAAAAGGACATTTGGCTAATATAAAATTCAGCATAATCTTCATTGATGGTTCAAGGAAATAAAGTTGTAATAAATTGCTGCAATGCAAAGTACGAATGATTGAATGAGGCTATACAATTAAGATGTAACTTTTAAAATCACCTTTGAGGTTAAATGTAAAAGAGTTATGAGTAAAAGGGCAATTAAATGCCAGACTTTTCAATCTAAGGTCTCCTCATCAAAGATTCAGTTACCTAAATTGTTTTTTACTATTTCAGAGGAAGAGCTGGGTGTAACAATATTTCATCCCCCACAAGAGGAAGTAAAGAATACTCTTTCAAACAAAAGCATTACAGGCTATCAAAATCTTTACAAAGAAAAATAAACTAATCAAGATTGATCTACTAGGGCTCTCAAGTTCCCAAATTCCTAACTGTTACCATTAGGTTATAAAAGGGAAAAGAAGTTTAAAATGTAGCTATTAGAATTTTCTTACCACAACCTTGAGTAATACATATCTTAATGAAGCATGAGTTGCCTGAATAGTGTAAGTGACATTTCTAAAATCTGTAACTTTTAATATAATTTTACATGCAGTGTTTAAAAATACTTTAATTCTGAAATCTTTAAGATTTATTTCTGAGGAGAAGCATGGATCCACTTATGCTCTGATCCTGCAGACCCTTAAGTATCTGACTGACTTTGGTATATATAACATTTTTATTGAATGAAGCTATTCAAATTTAGTGTTCTCAAGATTGTGAAGCCAATTTAAGTTTTCTTCAAGGGACATATGAGAAATCTAATACTTACTGACTGAAAAATTAAACTAGCTGCAAACTAGAGTTGTGCATGAAAATTATAAAAAATATACTTTGCATAGTACTTAAAACAGTAACCTTTTTACTACATTCACTTTCTCTTTCCACATGACAATGTACTAGTACACTGGTGTAAATCAATATCAGAATTTTGTATTCCATTATATTCCATCCAAAGTTTCCAAAGCATGTTAAGATGCAGCAATTTAACAACCTAACTTGTTTTGTGAGGCTTTGTGTCTCTATCTCTAGTACAAAAAAAAAAGGAGGAAAAGGAATATAAAGAAAAAGGAAGATGAGAAAACAAGTTTCTCACCTAAGATCAGTAGTATTTCTATTATTTAAGCTATAGGATTCAGACCACTATATCTGCATCATAAACAGATAAAGACTGTATGCACTTCTCCCTCGGTAAAATTAAGAAGGGAGAAAAGAAAAAAAGAAAGAAGCACATTTGACAGATGCTAGTTGCATTACTTACTGCGTGTCTGGAAAGCTCTTAGAAGGCGTATCTATTCCAAAATAACTAAGTAAATTCAAAATTCACACCAGTTTGTTGCAAGAGCTCACAGTTTTTATTTTAAATCAGGAATGTGCTAGTTTGCTCTAACTTAAAATAGCTATGCACAATCCTCCTTTAAAAAAATACCATAGTGAAAAATCATCACTTAAGATACACAAGACAGAATTGATTCTCTTACTGATTGAAGTTCAACCAAAGTATCTCTAATTAAAAACTTAAATTCTGAGTGAATAAAGGAAGAGTTTAGAAGGATGGGGAAAAAAAAAGAAGTATATTAAAATGTGATGCTTTCTACCTTGTGCAAATGTACATCTTTATCCTCCCTTCATTTACGTCATTAATCCTGTAGCAACTGTTGCAATGGCACTGTATGGGTTTAATTGTACATTAGTTTAAAACCAGTAATGCTACTTACTGCTGCCATTTGCATACTAAAAATTCAATTCTCTGCTATTCAAAACACTTACAAGCCTTCTTACAGAGCTATTTACAATGGCCTTTCCAGCTTAACATTTCTGAGATATGTAGGTAGGTTTCCTGACACATGGAAAAGAGTGCAAATTACTTGAGTATTCAGCATCATAAAGCACAGTCACTGATATAAAAGCCGAAAATGTGCATACCAGCTTTTTATTGTGTGTTTACAGCCCAGTTGAAGTTTATGGATAAAGTTTCATTAAAAGTTGAATTATTACATATTGGGTACGCTGACATTATATCAGCACTAAACTAAAAAACAGAATCAACTGCACTTCTATTTGCTGTATGCAATCGAGCTTCTCTACATACATCTGTAATTTTAAAAAATTCCTCCTGCTTCTACAACAACCTTCTGCTAATTTTCTTCAATTTTCTGCTCTGCTAACTTAAAAGTCATTTCCTTAAGAAAACAGATGACAGACAACCTGAGTGACTGATTATATTGTGCCATCACTTTGTTTTTTCTCTGAGGCCTTGGTTTAAGAGGATGGATGTTAGTGTAAATGACAGAAAGGGGAGCTTCGCATAGGATTTCACTTCTGTTCAAAGACAAGCTAATGCAACCTCGCTGAGGTGCAATCAACTTGACAAATGGATGCTGTGCAGCCCTGTGCCTCCCACTGAAATCCGAGAGTCTGATTTACACAATATTCTCCCTGTAAACGGAGGGAAGCCCAAATTCCAATCAGACTTAACGCTGCTTGGCTGTATAATGGGTTGATCTGATAATTCCTCCCATATAATGAAATCTGATAATAGTGGGAAAAAACACATCAGAGAGAATGGAATACATTAATGAACTTGTAAAAATACACTTAAGTCTTAACAGATTTAATAAACAGAGGAGGGATGGCTCAAACCGAGAGTCTTCATATGTGGTCAGCAGTTCTTGGGCTTAACAATGAAGCTGACTGAAAATACAGAGTTTCTATTTACAATTGACTACGTCCACCACACCTTTTTTCAGATGGCCAGGAAAAGAAAAAAAAGAAAGCATTTGAATATCAAAGTAAGCTTTGTAATATGTTTACATGTCTTGCCTTGTTCTGTTTCCCCTTCAAACTAAACTTATTCTATGATACAAGCTGTTTTCTCAGGGAAATGTGAGTCAGATAGAAATGTTTTCCTACTCGAGAAATAGCGTTTCATTTACTAACTGGAAAAAATAGGAAACATTTGCTTTTAGACTTTTAAGATTTTGTTTTAATTGAAAAACAAAGACAATTCCATTTCAAAACGCTTTCCACACAAGTTCAACAGCTGGCACAAAAATTAACTGAATGTTTATACTGGAAAAATGTCACAGAAATGTCTATTAAAATCAGTAATTTTTGTGTATCGCAATAAACTACTCCAATGGTCATTGTTCTCTACAAATAAACATTTTGCCTTAACAGCTACAATTATGACCAGAAGCTATTCTCACACATATATGAGTTGAGTACTGCAGCATTTTGGGGGTTTTATTTACTTTGCTGTTGTCACAAATAAAAGAAAAAAAGAAAAAAAACTTATGCAAACATTTCATGCTGAAGTGAATAGATTTCAACAGCTGCTGATTTGGTGACATCGAGAACCCCAGTGGAGATGTCCTGCTGAATTAACGTCTTGGAAATGTTAAAAAGAAACTTCAAACAGCCCTTGTTTAGCAGGCGGTCGAGGCTCGCTCTCGGTGGGGATCATGTGAAGACTAGCAGAGCAGTCACTCAGTCATGAATCAGACTTGTCAATAGTTGCCTATTTTCTCAACAGGTGTCTCAATCACACGCCATAATCCTTCCCTCCACAGGCTTCTGTTTAACAGAAATTGCTATCGCATAGGATGGTGGTTTCGCTTATATGAGCCATATAGCAATTTCTTAATAACCAGCTCCCTCCTACAGTCTCTACTGAATTTTATACTTGGTATAAACCCGTCTCTCACCTATGTGAGCTAGCAGGGAAAGTATGAGAACCATAAAACGGGAGCAAGGAAGCATTTAATCCTTTGTTATTGCTGCAGAGAAGCAGGGCGAACATCAAATGATCATCTGCTGTTTTGTCAGCTAATTATGAAATGCTATTATGCTGAGGTACTTTTTGTCTTGTGTATCTTAGTTTCTGAATCACCACGCGGTAATCACTTGGTACTCGGACAGAAAAAGGCATCAGTGGCATAACAGCTCTTACTGTAAATAAAAATGTAGGGAAATGTTTCAGAGTAACTAAGTAAAAATTTAAAAGTTCAAATTAAAAACCCAGGAAGACATTTTCAAAAAGATTAGGTTTTTATAACTAGCTTTCAATCATGAGTTTTTACAACTTTTTTGATAATTAGATTAATTTTCTTAAGTTTTAAATTCCTCATTTCTTTTATATGACTCATACATACATGTAACTACAAAAGTAAATTGAGTCCTATGGGTAACAGCTGTCAGAATCCTGAAGAAATATAAGTATTCACAAAAAAAAAATAAATTACATACAGGTTTTACCCTATAAAAAATGTTTATCTCTATGCTTGTAGCTATGGTCCCTGAGCCACATCAGTATTAAGCAACACACGAAAAAGATTGAGACACATTTTTCTTAGCTTTTTTGTCAAAAAGGAACAAGCCAGTAAATATTCTACAACACGTACTAAGCTTGCACAAATGGTACCGTTTATGACATGAATTACAACAAATTTTGTATCCCCAAACTGCTCTGGGCTTCCTCTTGTTACCTTTGTTTTCTAATTTTACCTATTACATAAACAGAAAATACTGATGATCTGAAGTAATCTTTTGTATTTTCAGCTCAGTCTCTTCCTGTAGCAGTGGAAGAAGTATGTTTGTGAAATAATGTGGATAGGTTAGTAGCAACGTGCTTCACTTTTATAGTAACAACTCCTGTAGAAACTACAGCTTCTGCATGACTCGCAAATTAAACATAAAAGGAGATTTACCAAAAAAATATATCAGCTTTATGCAATGTTTTGAGATCATAAGCACCCCATATAAGAATTTATACAAAAGTTCCCTAAGGAAGGTAAACTCTCCAAATGTAACATACAATTTAATAATTTCCAAAGACCTTTGAAATTCATGTCAAGTGAAGTTAGACAGTAAAACTGGTGCAGTTTGATCATTCCAGCAGTATGTCAAAATTCTTCCACGTTGTTGGATAACATGAAAGCGCAGCACCAGTTCCTGTCACCCTCAATTTAAAAACTTTTGATATACTACCTCTGAGCATGGAGTTGTTTAAATACTATCTCTAACATCAGTAAACTGCATGTACCACCTGCACCGTGACTTGAATTACTGAAACACAACACTACACAATTAAAGAGATCATCTCGGATTTCAGCAGAAAAAACATTGTCCTGAAGAAATATATAATAAAAGAAAATATTTTAACTATATTTCAAATGTGAAATATAATTTGATTGTGTATCTGATGTATACACAGATTACTAATTTATACAGGATATACCATAGTGACAAGTTGTTTTAAGTATGTTGATAGATGCATATAGTCTGGGCCAGATCTTGAAAATGCTATGTAACTGAACGACTTTATGTACAAGTAATCTCTGTGAATTAATTTTAACTACTCACAACAGTGTTTTGTAACTTGACATATAAGTTTTTGCGATTTCTGTAAGAATGAATATAAAATATATACTTTACTTTTTACTATTGTACAGATGGCAAGTCAGTATATTTTTTTTTTTGCTCTCAGGTAATTTGAAAAAAATTTGTTACTACTCATAGCCTTAATTTTATTTTATTCAACACTGTATAAGTATTTTGACATAACACTGGATTAATCCATTGGTTTCAACAGGACTACTCAGATGTACACTGCTTCCTGTGCATTTGTAGACAGAAGACTTGCATTTTTTAAGATTTACTTTCTCTGGAACTTTTGACACTATATAAGGATATTATACAGAGAATATGCCAGATTATTATTTAGAGAACACAAATACATCCTCAGCAAATGCAACCTTTAATGACATTTACTTACGGAACTTGCCAGGCACTGATTGATTGATTCTGAACAGGAGCCCAGCCTCATACAAATCACATTCATCTAAAGCATCCTAATCATACCAGCATATTAACATTTTGAACTTTACTCTCAGTACTAAAGGAATGCAACTCATGAAATAATGAAATTTACAGGAAATTGAATCTTGTTTTCTATATGTGAAGACCTACTTTCAAAACAGACAATGCATTCTTGCTGCATTCATTGCTTTCTCTCCAGCAAAGAGCAAGTATTGATAAATGCAAAGTCTACAACAGCAAACCCTTAGACACACAGTCAGAATGATATAAAAAAATGGGGAAGTGATATTAGCAGTGGAGATACTATTGATATTCTAGAGCTTAGTTCTAAGCTCCAAAGTTTAAAAGGTATATTGACAGATCAGACAGTTCTGAAAAAGAGTTAGAAGAATAAGGTGAGTATGTAAAATCTTCCCTACATTTCAAGATTAAGGAAGCTTAAGTTATTCTGCTTAAGAGAGAAGGTGTGGATAACCTCACAGTGGACCTATAGTACCTACAATGAGAGAGATTTGCAGGGAGACATCTCAATAGTAAAAGACAAAGACAAAAACAAGATATTGTAAAAGGCGGAGGAAGATCAGACAAGAAGAAAGGTGCACAACTTCTCTTAGACTACAGTAGGGTAAGAGTGATATCGAGTCTTTTCTTTCTTCTGCCAGACAAGGAATGTAATGGAAACTTCAGCTGCAAACTCTGAAACATTGTCTTTAGCAAGTTTACAGTGCCAATGCACTACAGTGATGTACTTGCACTGTCCATTTGAAGACCTGAAAAGTCTTTCCTGACTTCTTTGTATAATAGAAACCAAAGCACATCACCTGGTTATACTACTCTTATCTGGCAACTTTGTCTGCTTACCTTCTAATTTCTACTTGAAATGGAGAACATGATCGGGAATGCAGGAGTACATAACATATGTCCTAGAGACTTGTTCCATCTGATAAAGACCATCCTTGTCAAAATTGCACTCCTGCTCAAACCATCAGTTACACACCAGTCTTTGATACACTGGGCTGCTGCTCTCTCAGTTGTGAAATGGTTTGTGATCTAGAAAAGGTTTTAGAAGGGAAGTATTACCCAAAAGGACACCTGTGAGACGCTGTGGCTCTTCAAGACACAACCCAGCACATGCATCTGTTCTCAAGACAAGGGCCATGAATTCCTGTGATTCCAACACTGACCCTTTCTTTTCCTATACTTCCCTCTACCTCTTTTTCTAAAACCATGAACAAAATTTTCCCCTTCAGTCCCTTTTGGCCAGCAGGAGGCCATAGGCATGCAAGTAGCATCCACAACGATTTGTAAAAGAGAACAGAAAGAGTAAAAGGGAGTTAAAAATACAAATTATTCATTCTACTATAAAAATTGTGATATGGCTTGTAACTGCAACTTTCATGCAGTTTGGACCTACTAACTGTAGGAACATCAGTTCTTAGTACGACTGTGTTCAGAGATGCCATGTTTTACTCTCATGCACTTAGACAATATCCCAGCCAAAACAAAGATGGGATACAAAACCCAGGTGATGTAGCTACATCAGGTATTTCACCTCAGATCAAGCTCCATTCACATCAGTTGAACTTGCATTTCTGATTGTCTGTACATTTGCACAGACCAATGATCGGGTAATCTAATGGGACGGGTCATATGCAGACCTAAATGAGTATGAAAATGTTTACAGGATCAGGATATTTGGCCAGAATTTCTTAATGAACTAGTGGTGTGGATACTCATCTGGTATCATTATACACTGAGTGGCTAAAGCTCCTGCAAAAGATAAAGCATCCATTCTAAATCAGTGGGTGTTCTTTGATTCTGAGTACCGTAGTTGAAGGTATCTCAAATCAGAAGTCTAGAACTAGAGTGTATACTTGAAATGTAGGCTTTAAGTTTTCTCTTGAGGCTTTAATTTGTACTTTAGACTTTGGATTACAGTCCATTTTATTTTTGAAGCTTCATAATTAACCTCTACCTTTACTAAAACTGTTCAGGTATCATGAGTAACATGATATTAGCTGTCCTTAGGCTGCTGATGGAAAACATCTTGCCTAAATATCTCAGCAAGTTATAACATTTGCAACAACTTCTGGTGGGCTATTACATCAAATCATTTCATACCTTCTTAAGCTCTCTTTCATTACAAAAGCCTTTGAAGCAAATAAGAACATATTCCTTTTTTTTTTTAATCTTACACTTTACTTTAAAATGTTACTTTTTTTTATTTAACCAACACAGTATTCAGTACTTTTTAATCACTTAGCTTTTTTGTCTAAAATTGAAGGTTTATTGAAAATAGCCAGTTTACTCCTTATTGCTTTTCTCACTGTTTAGTCATTCTTGATCAGAAACGAGATGTTCCTTAAGATATTTCATAATTTCATCAAATTCTATACTTCCTGTTTTCCCAACTCATTTCAGTACTGTTCTCTTCATTCCACTGCTTATTTTGTCACATTTCCCAAGTCTTACTATAACTCAGTGCTTGTTATACTGCTGTATGTTCCAGAGGCTATTTAGATATGAAGCACTCCTGGCTTGTTATCCTAAAAGGCGTATCTTGTACACAGAAAATAATCTGCTTCTGAAGTTAACACTTAGCTTGCTACTCTTCCTTTCAGTGACATTCGTTGATACGAAGAGTAACTGTGACAATTGAATTTGGTCACTGGCTTAATGCGAGCTATTTTGGGTTTTGACAGGTAAATAAAATCCTGCTGTTTTGTCATGACCTCCCATCACTGTTAAGAAAGGAAGATGCATGTCTAAACATATTAAACCACAGATTCATAAGGTAGATGCAGTATGACCTAGTAAGTGTACTACAGCAGTCATTTCTCTAGTTGAAGAACTAAGATGTATTACACTTAAAAGAACTGTGTTGTTGAGAGGACTCCATGGACACTCGTTGCCACACTGCTCAGTCGACCCCTCAAGAAGCTCCTTTGATGCTAAAAATGTATTCATGAAATTCCTTCAACAGTGAAAGTTACTTCCACAAAGCAGCTCCAGTCATATTAAAGTTGTCAGCGTTTGCCTTTTTTTTTTTTCCACATTCCATTGCATGGCTGTTAAAATTCTTTACTGAATGTTGGTCTTGTATTTCTTAACCCTTAGAAAAACTTTGACCTGAAGAGACACATAGCCATCAGAAATAGGAAGGATGCAGCCGAAATTTTTATTTTTCAGTACGCTATACATACTTCTTTTACTTCAATTAAAAGTCTCAGCAAAAGAGAGTCTTTGAGCAAAGAGGATGAATTTTTACTCTTTTCATCTGTATTTGTCTCAGGTGTTGCCCTTTCTGAAGGCAAAATGATTAATTTAAAAGTTTAACTTTTCCTTTCAAACAAAACTATATATTGTCCCAAACACAATTTCCTTACACTCTACTAGACACAGACAGGGATGGCTAGAGGCTACAAATCTTTAGGTTCTCCACTGATGCATTAACTAAACAAAAAAGACAACCTTACTTGTGTCAGAAAGCTTTATTAGAATAGGAATCTTTGAAGACACACACAAAAGATTCTAATATGTTTAGATTTTATAATGTAAACAACTAATTTAATGCACCACTAGCAATATACAATAGTCACTATATTGCAAGATGAATGCAAGTACGAAACTGATGTAATCTGTGAGATATTTCAAAATAATTAATTTGAGAATTAAAAAAAAAAGGAACTTTTATTGTGTAAACGCTCCCTGTTTGCCTTTTTTAAAAGAATCTGAAAATTGCAGCTGTTGAACCTTTGCTAAATGAAGGTAACAAGCAATCTTTTGAACTGGACTCTAAATTAAGAACATGTAATTGCCTGAGAAAGGGTATTTGATCAAAAGGGCTTTAAGTGTTACTTAGGAGGAGAGTTCCAAAATACTCCACAAGATCCAGCTTATTTAGATGAGGGCCAAAAAAGTTTCAAATTTTTGCAAATTTTCTCAAAGTAGTTTGACATGTCTAAACTGTGTACTTGCCAGCTTGTCAGACTTCTGTGCTAATATTTTTGGTTTGTAAGGGCAAATGAAGCTTTAAGCATTTTTGGGTGAGGTCAACATTTGATGCCTCCTTTTAATTTTCTTAACTCTCTCTCTTCTTGCCATATCTTCTTGCTGAGCTATTTTGCAGCTTAGAAAATTATAGCAAACATTCCTTTCCAATTTTTTTTTATTATTTTCCTCACAAGCATGGACAGATATACGATGACAAAAAAAAGGTTCTACACACTGATCCCTGTTTATTTTGTATTTAATTTGAAAGAATGATCCTGTTTTCTGGCACTCTCCAAAATGAAGCCCCAGGTCCTACAGCATTATCTGCGCGGATGGACTGATGCATCCTGGGGCCCCATGACTGACAAAGTATTACATCCAGCTGGCCCCTAAGTGACTGACAGTGTATTATTGTACTATTTTGCATAAATGACAATGGGGTATTGAATCAAATATGACAACATAGATCTCTCCTCAGTTCATAATTTCATACAGCATGCTGTGCTAGAAAAAAATAAAAAATTACCCCCATTATCCAAAACAATGTTAAAGTATGAAATATTTAGGGAGGAGTCTGAAATAGGACTGACTTGCTGAACAGCCTGACATTTTGAAGTAAGGGCTAAACAGGCTCTCTGTGGTCTCACAAACCAGCTAAAGTCTTTACATTACTAAGACAAGCCTTGTAGCCAGTGTCAGCAAAAGGTGTGCTTTTAATGTAAATAGTTGTGGCATGATGGGTACAGGGACTGGAACTGCTCAGAGCCTCACTGCTATCAGCCTACAGAGAAACCAGCCTTCAGCACTTGTCTTACTTTATCAAGCCAATATAAGAGATTCAGCAACAAGTAGGAGTATAAATGTATGCCAAGATGTCCTTTAGGAATGCATGCCATGTAACCAGGTTTAAAATCCTGAAGCAAATGTAAAGCTTTTATACAGGCAGCTGGAGAGCTGAGGAAGGGAAGCTTTCATTTTCTTTACACGATTATGCTTAGAGGAATTACACAAGGGAGGAAGAAGACAACTTTCCGAGTACTGCTGGAGAACACAGTGACTCCAGCTGAACATGTCTTACCGCCTCAAATTGCGTTTGTAGCCTGACCTAGCTGTCCCTGCTTGGGCTCCATGTGGCAACTTCCAACCATGAGGAGCACAGGGCTGGGAGGTTTGAACAATGCCGCCACCAGCTGGATACCTACCAGTGGCAGGGGTGGGATTGGCTGTAGAACAAGGTAACTCTACACTTCCTGAAAATATATATATACATTGGAAAAGCACTTTTCTATTGACTATGTCTGCCTCCAAGCTGGGACAGGTATTCTGCAATTTCAGCTGTAAATAACTTCAGAAACTTTGAAGTTATCTGATACAGTTTGCTTAGCTTTGGCCATCTGTAGTGAAAAGTAAAGGACAAGACTCATCTGATGGTCGATACCGGACTGTGGAAAATCACAGCTTAAGACTCTCTGACTGCCAGGAGGATTTGAATGACTCTCTGACTGCCACAAGGATTCAAATCCTTCCTTTCACCTTTCAGAACAGCTCCCTAACTCCTGTCTGGTGGGGAATTACAAAACGAGAATACCCCCAAACTCTTCTGCTCATGTAACTCTTCTGAGCACACAGTTGAAACAGTGAGTCAAAGAAGATCACTACTGCATGTTTATCACTTTGTGTTCCTGTGGCTACTCAGCTGTGCTGCTCTACAGCATGAGGAGGGTTTCCTAGAGAGGATTCATGCTCTTGTGGGGACAGGTATAGAATAAAATTTACATCTTCTGCATCTTGTGTGAGTGCGTGAACCGCTGAGCTTGTAGGTAAAATAACTCATCATCTTTCCCACAAGTTTTGTGAATTTTTCCTAGTTTCACCACAAATGCCCAAGTACAAAATGAATTATTTTTTTTGGCTAGCAGCATTTTTTTTCTTTATTTTGGACCAATTTGAACTGTTTTTCTGAGAGGATGAAGGATGAGAGAGGAGATTTTGGACTGTAAAATCAATTATTTGTACAGCCGTAAGGATCTGTGGAAAACTAGGTCTCACAGTCTCTCTAATGATGGGAAAGAGACAGAATGAATATGAAGAAATACATATAAAATTTAAAGTTTAAGTTAAGAGTTCACTGTTTTGGTTTTGCTTGATACCTTCATTTTAGTGTTTATTATCTCATATCCTGGAACCTTGAGAGAGTGAATTACTTGGAAGCAGTCTTACATTTAGCATATGTGAAGGATCTTGCTGGAATGAAGCATTAGTATTGGAACATAGATGCTCTGTAAGGGCCACAAAATGGAGGATACAAGTACCTATGGAGCTTCTGGGGATGCAGGAACTTCTGTATCAAGGGAGGATATTGCATATTTGATTCTCTGAAGAGAAGGTTGGTTGGTGATTCCTTCCTGTCTCAAACAGTGGGATGTTCTGACTCAGTGATCTGAGAAACCCAGTGTGACTACAAAAACCCGTATGTGAAATGAGTTTGGGAGACAAGAGAGGGACTTGGATGCTATGTTAAATGAGTTACAGGAGATAATATAAACATATTTTTCCTTAGAGATGCCTGGCACTTTACATCAGGGCATCAATGGCAATCCTGTAAAAAAGGCAAGTTAAATAATTTTCTCAGGTAAACCATTAATGATGAAGCTAGGGTAACTCTTCAGCTCTTTCTTGATGGGATATTAAAAAAATCATCCAAGAAAGCAAGCAGGATGCACCATGGATGTCTAGGAACAGACTTCAATCTTTGTGCTCCTAAACATAGCTCCATAACTTCCTCATGCTCAGCAGAGATCCAGATCTTTAACGTACCAATCCGTGTAACGGGTAGCATAGCAAAGGCAGTAACTTTAGAACTGAACTTTAAATTGAACAGGAACTTGCCAAAATCTGCACTGAACATGCATGCATGACTACTTTTACACTCTTCCCATTACTTGACAAAACTATTCCTTTGCTCCTCTGGTAATCCTACCTCTGCCCAGAATAGATATGAGTTTGCCTACCACAGATGGAGAAACGTGCTTCAGCACTAAAAACATGGGCCAAACTACACACTGAGGAGCGCAAAAGATATGTAGACACAACAGGTGACAGGAGTTTGCTGTAGGAATATGGTGCTGGAAGACAGTTCAAGTTTACAGAAGTGTTTAGACCAACCAGGGCTGGATAGCTTGTGTAGACCTATCTCAAAAAGAAGAAGGAAAAGTTGTTTAAACTTTGAGCGGATAGTCAAAGGAAAATTGTACCAATTTGACACAACTAAAGTGACAACAGAGAGGAGTGCTCAGTTTTGTTATCCCACTGTATTTCACAATACATAAGCTTGGCTATTCCCCTGTAATTACTTATAAAACCCAACCTCCTTCATTTCCCTTTAAGTCTATTGTTGGAACATTTACTATGAGATCCTGGCTTCTTGAGATGAATCCTTGAAATGAAGGGGTGTAGGATGTCAAATTTAGTTTCTACTTGTACTATGTAGATCAAAGGGTTGTAAGATGATTATGCAAACAAAAAAAAACCAATGAAACTTCATATATACTAGGTGAATTCATAATGCCAGCCATGTGATATTATTTCATGAGAACTGGAAAAATTAGGTGGCAAACACAATTTTGGCAAAAGCACAGTTCTTCAGATGCAACATGTGCAAATCATTATTTTGTTTTATAGAATGGCTAAGGAAATGTATTTTGAAATGGCAATTATACAATTAGTGTGTTAAGCAACTTCACTGAATGACAAGTGATTAAATATGTATCAACAAACAGACATAGCATTACTTTGATTAGTGTGTGGAAAATGCCACAGAATAACTCTGGCAAGTACAAGGTGAGCAACAAAGTTGAGTGTATGTTTTGCTAATACCTTTCTTTGTCTAAAATGGAGGTGCCTACAAAACAGGCAACTGAGTTTTGAGTGAGTGTTAGTTTTAATTCATAAAGCTTGATAGCTTTTGCCAGTCCTATAAATTAAAACGAACATAACTATTAAAATGAAAATGCTGCCTGTCAAGGGTCAAGATTAAAATTCCAGACCCTTGTCAACCCCAACTGCAAGGTAAGTTACTAGGGGGGGTCTCCTTCCACTTCATTTTTGCATCCATCTCTGTCACCAGCTTTTGTCTAGTAGGTGTATGTCTATCCATTTTTAACTGTTGAGTAGGAGAACAACTCTGTTGTCTTCCCTTTTTTTTCCTGTCAGGCAAAAGGCTGTTAGATTTCTTGATACTGCAAGTGGGCTGAATCTCCTGCTGTAGTGTGACAAGGCAAAAAACTGACACTTTTAGCTTTTCCAAACTTACTCAATACCTTTCCGTTTTAAGATTCTTCCCTTCCCTAACAGTCACAGCAACAAGAAAATTCAAGATTTTTTTTCATTTTACCATTGGCCAGCTGAGCCTAAATTAAGAGCAAAACAAACCAAACCAGAAACAGATTGCAAACCAAGGATAGCGAACAGCTGACCTGTGGTCCATGCAAGGCTGGCTCATTGCGTGTTGTTAATGCCTTTCTTTTCACTTCCACATGCTACACTGCACTGAAAGCCTGCTAAGGTAATTTGATGCAAGCGACTACTAAGGGTGCAGTTCCAAAACAGTTAAGCTTCTCTAGGTCAGGACTGCTATGATCCTGCTCCTCCTCCCCTCTTCCGTGTGCATTCCTGCTCTCTTCTTTATGCCAGACCATGCTACTGCACAGTGAACAGGTTTAAGGGTACTAAACAAGACAAACATTTCTACAAGAAAATCACTTTTCTGAACAGTTAATATTTGCCCCATCCTCTTCAAGTGACATTTTACAAGGTGGGTAAGCTGATCTAATAGCTTGCTGCTGTGGAATGGGATGTCTCCCCCTCCTCTTCTCTCGGCTGGGCAGTCCTGATGTCTCCCTTGTTTCAGCTCTGGTACTCAGCTAGGCCCCAGTGGGCCAGGTCAACTCAGCTGGCTAAAAACTTGAGAGATAGTTTTTGCCAGTTCAACGGTTTAGGTAGTGGCCAGGATCAGAGATAAAGTCAGTGGAAAGGAACAACCAAAGTAGAGTCTCCCCACCTTGAAGATATTCAAAAGCTGCCTAGACACAGGCCTGGGCAGCCGTTCTAGGTGGCCCTGCTTGAGCAGGGGGGTTGGAACAGATGACATCCAGAGGTCCCTTCCAACTTCAACCATTCTGTGATTCTGTGAAACTTCACCACTCCTGTGAAACCTCACCTAAAGTTGTCACCAGGATGTTTCACCTTTTTTTTTTCTTTTTTCCAACAGAGGAGGAAACAGTCCCCAAAACATACATGGTCTTTGTTTGTCATCATTTACATGCCAAGCATGTAAGATACACAGAGACGGCAACAGTAGCATTTCATACTCCGCTGACATTACTGTGTAAACAAACATGCACATGCAGAGCACTGAAAAATCCTATTCTGCATCTTCAGCAAGAGGCAGGCACACTGGGAAGCTCCTCGGGAAGCCCTGAATGAGAGCACGGAAAGGGTCTGGCAGGGAAATAGTTGTGCCTTGGTTTACATTCTGTTCCCATTTGGCAGTTAATTAGTAACTCACTTTTTTAAAATGAAAGATTACACATCCTTAACAAATACAAACGTTTGATCTCGGGCTCATCAAGGAAAATTTCAGCAGCTGCCAGGGAAAAGCAAATGTTCTGCCACGTACATCCAGACTGAGATAATGCGAAACAGAAGATGAAGAATATGGAGAGAATGTACCAAGGCTTCCACACACAGTCGTGGGGCACACAGCAGATGAGGAAAAAGTACCAAATAGCAGACAACAGCCTAGTGAGCCTAAGTAAAACCCGATGAGATGACCCTTGACTGCAACGTCAACCTAAGAGGTGCAGCTTTCACCACACGACAAGAAAAGAGTGAAGCGTGGTGCTATATATCAAAAGCAGTTTCTATTTCTGTCCCACATGAACTGCCTCTTTTGGAGCGCTAAGCACTCAGTTATGGCCATGCCTGACCCACCCTGGATGTTACAGAGTTGTCATGGAGAAGGCAGCAGCCAGCCAGATCACACTGGGAGATGAAGAAAATCTAGTTGCATGAGAAGCTTTTACAAGATCAGGTAGGAGCCCTGATGCTGAAGGGGCTATGAGAAAATCGCCAAGCTTTGGGAAAACTGCTATAAGATTTTTACTGAGTCCAGCTAAAGTTTTCTCATTTTATTGAAGAAGTCACCCCAAAGAAATGAGAACTGCATTTACAGTAAATCATATAGAAATGAGCTGACAAGTGAAGCACATAGCACTAGCTAAAAAAAGGAATACATGTATTTTTTTAAAGAAAATCCTAACATTTTCTCATTTTTTTGGCTATGTCCGGGACACAAATACCCACTGTGAAGTAAATCTGAACATCTAGAAAATAGTAATTGCACCTCAGAACAAAACTAATTTAAAGCAGGAATTAATGTAGAGTCCAGTAAATAAACTTTTTTTTTTTTTTCTGATGTGGAGAGGTATCTTAACAAAAAACTCAATCCCATTTATCTCTTTTGGTTACAGCACTGGACAAATTCTCACCCTCTGCATACTCACTGACTGCACAGTTCAGTTTGGGGGCTTTTGTTTTTCTTACAGATCAGTCAGCCAGTGACTCTGGCTGGTATAAATTCCCTAGATGCTGCCTCTCAAGCATGTTCTGCAAACAGTTCTCAGACTGTAACAAATACAGAGATGTGTACCTTCATATGTATTATGTATTTGCTGTTACAAGGTAAAGTTCTTCTTAAACCATAAGTTTCAATGCTCCAAGCACCTTGTCTTGAGCCTCTCGCCCATCTCCTGAGGTCTTCTGTCCCTAGAGAACTACTTCCACCTGTGCTGTATTCAGGTGACATCAGGAGCTGCTCGCCTCTGCATATCACCACAATCCCTTAAACATGCCCAGAAATGCCTGTTTGCAGGCCAGCAATGGTGGTTTGCTGCACACCACATTTCAGTTTGTCACTGCTGTCTGTCAGTCTTTCCATCAGTGATTTCTGAAACTGCTGAGCGTGGCATCTTCCTTTCAGTACAGCCCCTCCCTGCTGGACTCTCTTATCAAGTCTACCTCATCAGTAGCTCTTTCACTTCTACAATTTCTGCCCCTGATTCTCTTTCCAGCAATTTTTATACTTGAATATAAAACTGATAATAGTGGTAGATTATATATAACATTACACATTTGTTATCTGTCCTAGAAAATAGAAATATTCAGGGCATAATTTACTAGGCATGGTGGTGTTAGGTTGATGGTTGGACTTGATGATCTTGGAGGTCTCTTCCAGCCTTAAATATTCTATGATTTTATGCATTATAAAGTGTAGCAGAGTTCTAAAAACATTGTTTAATACAAAACACAAAGATAATGGATGGGACTAAGAAAGCATAGACTCAAGATACCAGCATAAAAGATTCACTGTCATCACTCTAATAGCACTTCTCACTGGGACTATTGCGTGAAGTAAACACCAGAAGTCAGTAATAAATAAATGGGCAGTATTGCCAGCTCCAAAACTCACGCACATGTTAAAGCCTTCAAAATCACAGAATAACAGAATCATAGAATGATTAGGGTTGGAAGGGACCTTCAAAGGTCATCTAGTCCAACCCCCCTGCAAGAAGCAGGGACATCCCTGACTAGATCAGGTTGCTCAGAGGCTCATCCAGCCTGGCCTTGAATGTTTCCAGGGATGGGGCATCCACCACCTCTGGGCAACCTGTTCCAGTGCTCTACAACCCTCATTGTAAAAATTTTTTTCCTAATATCTAATTTAAATCTACTTCCCTCTATTTTGAGACCATTACCCCTAGTCCTGTCACAACAGGCCATGCTGAAGAGTCTCTCCTCATCTTTTTTGTAGGCCCCTTTGAGGTACTGGAAGACCTCTATAAGATTGGCCTGGAACCTTCTCTTCTCCAGAAATCATTTAAAGTAATGAGAATTTCAGAAAATCCACTGGTCTTTGGGCTGTCTCTTGAAATCTAAGTAGAGAACTGGTCACCCCTCAATGAACATTGAGTTACTGGGGTTTAAAATTCAGTTGTACAGGCAGCGTACTCCATGGCAAGCATTCAAAAATCTCAAAATGGGCCCAATCTGTTCTTTTTCATTCACCAGGACTGACTGTAGAATAATTTTATTTTAAAAGAAATTTTTTCATACTTTCAATTTGCCTGTTTCTTAGTGAGCCTTAAGAATTAACCCAAAATATTTTTTCAGGTTTTATTTCACAGCTATGAGAACCATAGAAGCATATACACCCGAAGCAGAATTCTGCAGTCACGTAGAGCTTAAGCATTCAGAAAACCAGCAATTATTATAAAGCCACAAAAGATGGTAACATTGCAAGTTTCCAAAATACACATGCAAACATGGAAGCTGAGTTTGACATTGGCTTGTTCAAGTGGAAGAGAGAGAGGGAGTTAGCAGAGGGAGAGGTGTTACTCCTTAGACAGAAACTACGTCACAGGCCGTCTTGTATGATACAGGCTGTCCAATTTAATCCAGCTACCATTATAGTGAGTCTAATAACTTGTATCGAGTGAAGTACCTCTCTAACAACTTCATGGTATTGACTAGAAGTCTTCAGAGGAAACAGAAATCTCTACTTTCTTCAATAGTTTGCTCTGATAGCTTTACACCTAAAAGATCGTGTTACGTCTTTGCTCAAGAATTCAAAGAGCACTTCACATAACCCAGCTTGCTAAAGCTGAAAGTATTTATTTGTGTAAGTTGAAAGCAATTCAGTGTTCAAAATTTTGAGAAGCTAAGCAGGTAGAATTCTGTAAGACTTTCAGACTAAGTGGTAGAGAAGATGTCTTTATTCATTTCAGTGAGATTTTTGAGTACTCTCTTCCACTTAGCTCTAACTTCCTCTGTTTATACCACTCCCCTGGCCTTCAGACATTCACTGCCCCATTTTCCTACACTTTCGTCATTTTCTCTCTCCATTCCACCAATTTTTGCTTATATAGCCTCATATCTTAGAATTTTTCCCTTTTTTTTTGTCTCCCACTCCTCATACCTTGAATTTTCTTAGTGATACAAATAGAACAACCACCTGGATTTCCCTTCTGTTTCTTTGTATGATCCACATTCAATTAATTCTCAGCTTCACATTATAGAATCATAGAATGGTTAGGGTTGAAAGGGACCTTCAAAGGTCATCTAGTCCAATCCCCCTGCAAGGAGCAGGGACATCCCTGACTAGATCAGGTTGCTCAGAGCCTCATCCAGCCTGGCCTTGAATATTTCCAGGGATGGGGCATCCACCACCTCTCTGGGCAACCTGTGCCAGTGTTCTACAACCCTCATTGTAAAAAATTTTTTCCTAATATCTAATCTAAATCCACCTCCTTCTATTTTAAAACCATTACCCCTCTTCCTATCACAACAGGCCCTACTGAACAGTCTCTCCTCATCTTTCTTGTAAGCCCCTTTGAGGTACTGGAAGACCACCATAAGGTCTCCCCGGAGCCTCCTCTTCTCCAGGCTGAACAGCCCCAACTCTCTCAGCCTGTTTTCATAGGAAAGGTGCTCCTAAAAGCCATTAAATTTCTACTAAAGAGGCTGGCATATCTGAATGCAAAACCCAACTAAACACGTGACAGGCTAGACTGCAGTGGTACTTTAGGAATGTTTCCCTTTTTTACAGTTTGCCAAAAGAAAAATGAAAGACCAGCAATTTCTTCCACTATACTACTTCACAGTCAAATGAGATATGCCTTGTCCATCACATATTTGAAATACACAATTAGTGTACCAGTATTAAATGTTTATTTTATTCTTAAAGTGCTCAAATTTGCTTAAACTCATTAAAATCACAAGCTAAACCAATCTAAAGAATGAAAACTCACTACAGGATATAGGAAAAGAACAAGTGACTTGCTGTGTCAAGTCCCGGTATATTTGAAAAAGCAAGATAATATGTTACGTAGGATTGTAACCACACTAGCATCTGCTAGGTAATAGATCTTCCACTGGATGTGAATAGAGAGATATATCTATATTACAAAACATAAGTCCAATCTAAAAGGTAGACTAGAGTGCTGGAGATGCCATTGTGAACCAGTTTGGGTTTTTTTAATATAATTTCTGTTTCTTTTCTTGATCAAGCTATGCAATCAGCCGTGGTTCCTCTGCCACAATACAGCAACAAATCTGGTATACAGCTGTTTTATTAGATATTCTCACACAACGGAGTCCACCACTTTCCCACAGAGAAACTATTCCAGACTTTCATTCAGACAGTTTTCCATTAGAAAACCCTAGAATTTATAGAATCTGTGTTTTAGAACAATCACAAGAAAAATTATCTTCATAAGCACTGAAGTGGACAGATCCTGAAGTCAAACTAGGTTGGGCTTGATAGCGGACACAAATCAACATGCCTCCACTGAAATCACAATCATAGAATCATAGAATAGTTAGAGTTGGAAGAGACCTTCAAAGGTCATCTAGTCCAACCCCCCTGCAAGGAGCAGGGACATCCCTGCCTAGATCAGGTTGCTCAGGGCCCCGTCCAGCCTGGCCTTGAACGTTTCCAGGGATGGGGCATCCACCACCTCTCTGGGCAACCTGTTCCAGTGCTCTACAACTCTCATTGTAAATTTTTTTTTCCTAATATCTAATCTGACTAGCCCATCCTAATTATCATACAATACAAAAGAGATTATTTAAAAGTAACAGACTACATAAGTTTAAGAAGAGTTTCTAGAATTTAAGTTTTACAGCATATGGCTTTCTTTCAGTTATTTCATTTGAAACTTTAAAATGTGGATAATTCAGCTTAACACAGACACAGCATTTCTGTCTCCTGTTTTTATAAGAAGAATAAGAGTATTTAATAAACCTGCTGAGAGGGAAATCATAGAAAAACAAGCAAAATCACACCAATCACATAGGAACAAGAAATAAAAGTTTTCTTTCTTGTTTTTTTTTTAAGTTGGTCCATTAAGAGCTCTAATTTTGTCATCAATTAATTCCGGTGCCTGACAAATACTTGATGCGCTTTCTGTTCATTTGCTAATGATTCCTTTTTCTCTAGTTATTTAGATGATGATAAATAATGCTTCAATCCAGTCCTATAACCCCCTCTTATCAAATACAAACAGTCAGTAGCATTTCTCTTCCCCAGAAAGTAGAACTCCTTAGATATTTAGGAGGGGAACGAGCAGTACTTTGTGACTCCTGACCAATATGTGGATCTATTTTGTGACCCACTGGTTGGCACTTGGCTAGATAGCAATTTTCTTTTGCTCTCAGCTCAGATGAAATCTTTGCACAAGTGATGTGGGTTCAGTAACACAACAACTACCCCATTACGCAATGACAAAACATTTTTCTTCCCTTTTTAAGAATCCTGTGGAAAACCAAATAACAAAATCAATAATGAACATTTTTTAAACTTAAAATTGAAGCAAGATTAGGAAATTCTAGTTTCATTATGGCCCAAGCAAACTTAATTCTACCCGTTTGTGTCCATGCTATGATATAGTCTTTATCTATATGATTTTATGCATTTTTTTTCCTCCCAGAAGAATGTCCTGTTTGGAGCACTGAGTGAGTACACTTGGGATCAAACTAATGCTGCACATAATCTGGAATTTCCTAATTTCTAGGTGCTTGACTTTGCAGGCTCAATAACACTTTTTCATTTAGATGTCTTAAATATCTAATTACTCAGATGGCTTAAATGTGCTTTTTGCTTATAAAGTCTTTTTGCTGTTTACATATCATACTCTAGCCTAAATAAATGCTAAGACAAAGGCCAAGCTGGCTGGTAGCCCAGAACGTAGTTGTTACCAAACTGACAGGGACCACCTTAAATCCATTGAAATGTCTAAATATTGTATTTGAGTTATAACTAAATTTTAAAAAGCGATCTTTACTGAAAGTAAAACAGAGCGACTTCAGAACAGCATAAACAAGTTGCTCGGTGAAATGAGAATTGAATGGATTACGTCTGTCAAAGGACGGTCTGACTTACCACAGCTCTCCATTACTGTAAAACACCAAACACTTAAGGACAGGAAGTATCCTCATGTTACCATGTAAATAACTAATGGACTTCACTTATGTTAACAACTAACTTGGAAACTTCTAATAAAAAAACCCACCAACGTAAAATATGGCTAAGAGTGTCTGAACCTTTTCCCCAAAAGTAATTAATTCTGATAATTCTCAAGGTGCCTTTTCCTTTTTCCTTAGAGAATCTTACATAGAGTCTGATAAAATGTATGATAAACGTGAACATAGTACAATTTAAAGATGGCCTGTGAAGGCAAATAAAAATGGTACTTTTTCCAGTCTACTGAAGATCTGAAAGGTGCAAGGTTTGATTTAAAGTTTTCCTCTACATGTTTCCTTTTTGCTTCTAAAATTTTTGGAGTATCAAAGTCTTGTCTTGCTTTTATACATAAGAGTGTTGGAGGACAAGAAGAATGGAAGTCCCCCTCAGTCCCCATTTGAAGCAGCAGGGTGATGAGTGATTGTGATTTTTTTTTTCTCCTGGCTTTTCACCAGGAGCTTGAATTAGACATTTTAAGGACAGCCAAACAAAATGGGAGTTTTACACAGTCTGATTAAAAATTCCTTTCCCCTCTCAAATGCCAGTTTCTTGTGACAGATGATGGCTAGAGATGACTGCTTCATCTCTGTTCTTCCAGCTACCCAAAATCTTCTAGGAAAAATAAGATAGACAAGACCTGATACGTATAGAAAATTAAACAAAACCTTTGCAGAAACCTTACATCTGACTTTAAAACCAAAGCAAACTCTTCAGGCTTTCCTAATATTTCTTAAAAATACGTAAAAGGCAACATAGTTTTGTCTCCTTTTTGGGTCACTCTTTAGATTTAATCAGGATTTTACTATGGCAAGGTAGGTAAATCCCAGTGACAAGAACATGCCACACGAAAAGCACAAGATGTGTTGAAATTTAAAATTTACTAAAGCTGACATTCTGGCCTTACTAGATATTAATAAAATTACGAGAGTGTGGGGTGAAGGCATTATACCTGGTCATGGCTGGCTTCAATGGAGCTTCCGATACCTTGGAAAGTCATCTGCACAGGAGACAGTGTCAAACAGGTCATACACTCTTTGCCATTTTGTCTATCACTGTAGTGTACCTATAACAGAATAACATACGTAATCTGCTAAACACCAGGTTTGTACAAGGGAATCATGCTAAAATACTGTCCCTTTTCAACAAGCTTGTAAGAAGAATTCCAAACATTTACATTGAATTCATCTTCAATATAAAACAAGGAGTGTGTAAAATATTCTGTGTAGTCACACACCGAACGGCGGTGTGACTGTGAACTGATATGTCTGTTAGATAGTTTTTAAAGTGCTGTGTTCTTCAGTTTATGAGACCTTTGGGACTGAATTCAAGATGTTGTATCTATACAATCATAAGACTCTAGTTTCAAGTTATAGTTTCCAGCCTAGATGTAATTTTTAACAGCATGTTGTAGCTTAGTTACGAAACATCCATGTAAACCATTATACCTCCAAAAACTTGGCAATAATAGTTTAAATTTTTCCATTGTAATGCCATTTCTACTAAAATCTTTTTTTTTCTGACATGGCTATGCACTGTTTTATATTCAAATTTGATTTTGCAATTAAATCAAAATGACAGATAAAACGGAGAAGAATTCACATTCTTCTGGAGATGTCTAGGCTATCCTTTTCTAAGAGTAACTCATTCCTGACTGATGTCAAGATGTGCATGTTGAACCTGAATCTTGCATGAAACACAGAGGAAGATAGTGCTTCCACTTGAATTATTTGCCTTGTCTTCAGATTCCCTTCAGACAGTGCTTAAATCCCCTAGAGAAAGGATGGATTTTAATGTGTTGAGACAAAATTAAGTTCCATGTTGCCAGTGTTTCATTATTAAGAACAGGTTGCCACTCATGCTGAATTGCTGAAATATTACAGTTCTCTGTGTAGCTCCTGGCTTCTAGACAGGCAGATCAAGCACTTTGTTCTACAGGAGAGGTGGAATTTAGTTTATGGTGGTAATTTACATTGGCTATGTGACCCCTGTCAGAAATGGAAAGAGAGATCAGCTCTGCTGGAGACAGACCTTTTATGTTCGTATCTATTTACAGCTGTACAGCTCTCAGGCAACAGCTACATGATAAAGCCTCATCTTGACATTTAGGCTACAGGACTAAACTTTATTATTTCTGAGGACAACTAGGAACCATATTAGAGTTATTCCTGTGGAAATGATTTAGTGATGTATATGTTGCTTAATTGTACACCATGCGTCTTAGATCCCCCGTGCCTAACTCTTCTTTGCCACAGGTGCAAATTGGGAATACTTCAGTTGAACCAAAACCTGTGCAAAACTGGCTGGGCATGAGGAAAACCAAATTGGTGAATCACATCACCAATTTGGTTGATCACACACAACACATCAAAACAGTTGTGCTGTGGCCAAAAGTAGGATACGGAATGCAAAACCTTTGTACCCTGTGTAGAAATATTGATTTCACTCAGCCCTTCTTAAAGCTCTCTGGATTATCCCAGTCTCTCTTCCTCTCAACCCCCACAATATGTGCCTACTAAATTGCTTGTGGCTCTCTGCCAGAAAAGCCATACTACTTACTTAGAAACCACAAGAGGCCCCTTCACATATACAATGGTTTAACTTTGATTAATCGAAAGAGGTACGAAGGTATGAAATTTGGCTTGCAAATATAAACTGAAGTTCTTCAAATGTCAGGGACTACTGTTATGACAAGGACTTATCAAACTTCTACAACTGTAGTATCTGGTTGCAAGCTAGATATTCTGCTGAGTATGTGTTATGGGAACGCAATGTGGAGAAATGGGGCAGAAAAGCTCAAGAGGATGATTCTGTACTGCAAATACGACATAGCAAAAGGGGTAACATCTGGTGACTGAGGAAAGTACATGTCTTAGAGTACATATGGAGAAATGGGAAAATGGCATTTTTTGAACTGCACAGCATGTTCGTAGGCTTATTTTTCATGATAGTGATATGAATAAAGTTACACTTCACTAACGTCCACTGGAAAAAAAGCAAGGTTAACAAGCTGAAAGAATAGGAGATATCCAGAGGAAAAAATACAATTAGTATTACATGCCACTACTATACAATAGCAGATTTGATCCACACTCCCTTTAAAGGCCCACATTGAAATTGCAGTAAATCCAAAATTTTGGTATCTTCCTAGTCTTAACTTTCCCTAAGGAGTTTCATGATGCACTTTTGGCCTCATCTCAATGTATCAAGGCCATCACTTTGCAATTTCTTAGGCAACAGTCCTCTAATTATCTCTTGCCCTGTTGAAGCTCTTCAGTTGAACCAAAATAAACACTTTCTATGTTAATGACAGGAATAGTGATATAAAAACAAAAAGACTGGACTTTGAATGGGCGACAGAACAAAACCTCATCCTTTCATCAAATCTCTCTAGTATACAGATTCGTGCAGTCAACAGAAACATTCCGATTTCTTCTACATTTGGCATGTGTATGTGCAGTTTCTCAGTAATCCTATTTTGTTAGTTATCAGTTGCTACATACTCAAACTTTCTATTTTATTCCTTTCTTCTTCAAATTTGATCTATGATCCAAAGTCTGTGTTTGTTGGGGTTTTTTTTTGTCAACCAAGAGTGCTAGGTATTTGCCTACTTGAGCAGAATATTTAAAATAGGCACTCAGAAAGAAATGGTAGTCGAATAGTTATCAAATAGTCTCAAGAGCAGCAGATGCTTCTAGGTTTTCAGCCAGCAGTATTTTGCAAATTTTTCAGTTTATATGCCCACGCTATTATGACTAAGCATGGGAGAAACCAGAACGTCTATAAAACTGGTTTAAGAATATCATTGTCCTCTATGGCAGGGGAACATAAAGGCAGAGCAAATACTTGATTCAATATCTGCGATCAAGGAGTGGTGACTGAAGGCTGGCCAAGTGCTCCAAAGGTGATTACATGGCCATTACTGAGATTCACGATGACAATAACACTTTTCTAAGTTCCTTAGTGCCTTGAGAGTAGAGTGCTTAACTCCAGCTCACCTCCGCAATAACTCTGTTAGGCAGGTAAGGACACTTTGTGGACAGACGTTAAATGACTCATCCAAATTCACCCAGCACTGGCAGGAGTGAATGGCAGCACTGGGACTATAACCAGTCATTAAGGCCTCTGGCCTAACCACAATTGGTCATTTTCCCTTTCCATATATTATGGAGGTAAAAATAAAAGAGTTATGAAAATAATGACTATCTATGTCCAGGACCTAATTTTCAGGCTTCAATTTTTTGTAATTAGCTCAATGCATTTTAAGGATTAAACAGCAATTCACTTATTAAAATTTAGAATATTTTATTTGGATAACATATAAGCAGAGATTTTACAGAACAGCATTAGGATCTGGTTAAAAAATAATGGCCAGTATGCTGATGTCTGTAGTAAGGGTTGTGCAAGTTTCTGAGTAAAATGCAGACTCCAGCCCCAGACTATTACAAGTGATTTGCACATAATTCTCCTCAAAGGTACGTCTACACAGCACAAAGCAGTGTCACAACAAGAAGATCCTGACAATAACTGTAAATGAGCCTGCTCATTTATTGGAAAAAGCATACAGCGCTGCTACCTTTTCTCCTGGGTAAATACACGTGTGAAGTACTGTAGATAAATCGCATGTAACCAGCTCAGGAATGCCAAACACAGCACTCCATTGTGCTGTGTGGGCAGGGCACGAAAACTCTGTATGTAAAATGCAAAGTGCAACCCTGGGCATCAAAATAATGAAATAAATTCTAGAACTACAATGAGGGTGGTGGAACACTGGCACAGGTTGCCCAGAGAGGTGGTGGATGCCCCATCCCTGGAAATGTTCAAGGCCAGGTTAGATGGGGCTCTGAGCAACCTGATCTGGTTGGGGATGTCCCTGCTCCTTGCAGGGGCATTGGACTAGATGACCTCTAAAGGTCCCTTCCAACCCTGACGTTCTATGCTTCTATTCTAATTTTTTCCACAAGCACATGCCATAAATTTACTCACGCATGTATGCCTTCATGTTCGATATTCTCACGAGATGCAACTGTATACCCTTTGCACAGACTGCTTCAGTCAGGAACAAGATGTATGGAATGAGTATGTATAGAGGGGTACTACAAACTGGTGTATGTATATAGAAATGTATGCAAAGGTCTGAAACTATTTGACAACTATGTTGAAATTTGCCCCTTGATTTTAATATTTTAAATTACTGAAGAGATGCAAATGTTTTGATGGACATTTATAGCTTCACATAAAGGAAGATATAAGATGAATGTTTACAATGTTACAACTGAATGTAGAATGGCATAGCCAAAATTCTCAACATTATATGTTATTTTATAAAGGAAAAACTGATTTACACTGCATAAAACTGCATAAGAAATTACACTTAAGGTTACTTCTATCATAATGTTACTCCAAAAGTAGGAAATTTCCCTTTCCTTTCATATTTTTATAAAACGTCTCTGAATCTAGCTTTACTATAATACCCTTCCCTATGTGCAAGTTTCCTGATAGAATCTGTAAAAATTTTGCATGATTTGTCTTGCAATAAGCTACTTTAACATACTGAATCAATATGCAATTTCAGACAATGGCCACAGTTAATCTGCATAAATTATTCTGTTGATACAGTGTCCTAACTTCGAGCACAAGGTAGTTTGCTGGTCTTCACCGGGCACTTCTGAATTTGAACGTCTGTCCCTTTGTATGAAGAAGAGCTATGGTTTACTCATTCACAGCTGAGAAAGGTGAGAGGTGTTATACTACTACATAATAGTTAAGCTTAACTATAATATACTAAATTACTGTTAGAAAAGAGCTAACTGTGCACTAACAAGAGACTGAGGGGAGTGAAAATAAAGGCTCCTGTTTTCACACACTGCTGCTCAGATGTTCACAGTTTGAAACGCAACTTTTGTCTGGCCAAACACTTTCTTTCTTGAACATTTATTAACTTAAAAAAAAATAATATGAATTACCAAAAGAAAGAAGTCATCTGTGACACTGGAGTTCATGTTTCCAAACCCAAAACTACCCCGAGTCAAAGCATCAGCAGGAGTCTTAGAATGCTAGACAGAAATAAACTAGGTAATAAAATGCCATTATGTTCAGCAATGCACAAATCTTCTGGATTGACAAACCTGGACTATTCCATTAGAACAAAGGATGGTATTCCTTTAAATCTGCCTCTTAAAGGGAAAGCATCCAATTTAGTCCTGAATTTACAGAATAATTTCCAAGACTTTACATAGGTTGCTCTGGATTCACAGCAAAAAGCAAACTAGAATGGGCTCAAAAATCAGACGTGAAAATAGTAATTTTGACTTGGACAAAAGAAATATTTTTCTTCTTTCCTGGTGAAATGTTCATCTTTTCATAGTGGTCTTTTATCTTACTCTTTCTGTTGCTTATCTACAGCTAGTCATGCGATCTGCTAAAAAATTTTAAACAATCTTGTTTGAGCTCAAACTCCATTTCATGCATATTTATTCCTCAAGAAATACCCCTGGCACAAAAAATAAATTAAATATACTAGCTTTTCTCAACCATTTTCTCCAAGCCAATTTTAGGAGCTTGCACAATATAGTGTTCTAGCACTTAAAAGTGTGAATCCTTGTATTCTCCACAGAGCTTTCCTAACAAATAACAGATTAGTCTTTCCAGACACGGAGTAGCATGACAGAGATTCCGAATACCACTTTGCATTCTTACGACCTGCTTTACAATTCCAGATATTTTATTTGTGAGAGTAGAACAGGAGTACATACAAATAAAAAATAAAATTGGGGGGAAAATCCCATTGTATGAACAAAGTAACTTCATGATAAGTTGAAGTGTAGATACAAAATCCAAGATGGATAAAAAAAAAAAGTCCCAGATGAAAAACTAAGACATACAATTAAAAAAAAAAAAATCTGAAAAAAAGCATTGAGTCAAACTGTTTCCTGCAATGTTGGAGTTCCTTGATGTAGTGCGATTACTAAATATAGTATTTTACTAATCTCAGCAGGGAGCTGGCTAACTGCATGCCCGTCAGATGTTTTTAATGGTCACCCCCTGTGGAACAAATCTAAGGAGAGCATGAAAAACACCCACATTTTAAAAAGCCCCCTTGCTAGATCATTAAGGAAAGATAAAGGCCTGTACATTCGGATGTGATATATAACACAATCATTGTGTCAAGAAAACATATGTTTGATTAGCACGCCTCAGGTTCATCAATCGCTGTGTCTGCTTCACAGCAGTGGGCAAAGTTTCCACCGTAGCTACTGCACGGAAGGGTAAAGACATCCAGTAGCTTATAGACTGACAGGTCAGCAGTAAATCTTGAGCTATTGCAACGTGCTCCCCTCTAAAGAGTTTGAATAGCAGCTGTATCGTTGCCTTAAATCTTCATTAAAATATAGTCCTAGGGTTCAGACTAAGAAATAAGCCATTATTGTACCATAAATATGTAACAACAAGCAGTCTAAAGGCATTGTCACAGGTTCTGCGGCAGTATTTTACATTCCTGACTACAGCAAGGCAGGCGCTTGACATTGGTAAAAACACCCAAAGTACAAATAAGAGTGGAAAAATCTTCCTTGATACAGTTCCCAAGGAAAATATATAAAATATCTGCTAAATGCAAAACAAGTTTATCATCTGAGCCAAAGAAGCTTGTACATCCTTTTTAAAAATGCTATTTATATATCCTCTGAATTCACAGCTCCTGTTTCAGAGATGCAACAGATAACACTGTTGCTTTCCCAGTAGTGTACAGGATAATCAGTACAGTAAGGTGCTTTTTGGTTACCTTCTTCCATCTGTTAAACCTTAACCTAGGTACGTATTTATAAAGAAAGTGTTCCTGTGGAGCACATGCAAAGCCAGCAACCATATTTTCTTCAATGGATGGCATTCAAGGGTGCAAAAAGACCTGTTTATCTGATAGGGAACCTGAAATCAGGAGATGGGACATGGCTTTCTATAAAATATCACAGTTATGTTTAAAAGTACCTTGCTACGCTGTTCACTTCCTCTACTCCATAAATAAGATGTGTTATTTTGTAGACATAGTAGAGAGTAGTTTGACTACAGTGATGTAAAACACCCCATACAATCTCCCCCCTCAAAAATGAGTAAGAAAAACATGATAAAAATAATTAATTAATTATTCCAAAATTAAGCCACTGCAAAGCACCACGAAATTATTTAAGTTATACCTAACGTGGTTTTTGCAGAAACAACTTGTCTGCCATTCACCCATAATCATTTGGGTAAATACTGCATTTTCTGAGAGAAGAGCTGAAATTCATTTTATAATTCACAGTCAAAGGAAATGTGAAAAATTGGCAACCCTGGGGTCTCCCGTTTTCATCACATGGCCCAAAAAAAGGAGGGAGGTGAGTGAGCTAACACAACACACAGAGGACGAGCACGGTATGGAGCACTTGTGGAGGAGCCTGTGTCTCGGGTATCATCCTGAACAACTGGCTAAAGGGAGGGAGGAACCTGGTTAGTTTGCAGAAAGAAAATAATTTGGGTTTCAAATAATCTTCTAGCAAAAGCATCGATGGAAGTATGTTGTCACGTATACTCTTCTTCCTTAAGACTGTGTTGTGGTTTTGCTTAGTGAGGGGGGCCTAAGGTGGCAGCTTCTGTAGGAAATTGCTAGAAGTCGCTCCCCTTTGTTCAGTGGACTCGGCCGGGCCTAGGGCGGACCCACTGCTGGCCAAGGCTGAGCCGATTGGGAGCAGAATGTCCCGTGATAACGCCTATGCGATAACGTATTTAAGAAAGGGAAAACAGAAAAAAAAAGAGAAGAGAAGATGTGACGAAGCTGAGCAAGGGCAGAGGCCCAGAGGGGGAGGCGCAGGCCTCCGGGGCCTTGCAGGCCTCATCCTTTGGCCTCTCGCCAGGAGGCCGACTGGGCCCAACTCAGCCCAGTCTGGCTGCAAGAGGTGGAGAGGAGATGGGATGAATAAGGTGAAGAGATCCTGAGAGGCTTTTTGAGGCTTCTGCCAGCCCGTTGTGAAGAATGAACTTTTCTTGTGAGAGAAACAGCTGCAAACACCAAGGTCAGTGAAGGAGGGGGAGGAGTAATGCGGCTCCTGGCCAAGATTCCCCTGCAGCCTGTGGTGATGACCATGGTGGAGCAGGTTGTCCCCCTG
>WHYT01016126.1:544632-587919 GCA_009806455.1 Tetrax tetrax
AGCCCATGGAGGTCCGCGGAGGAGCAGAGATCCACTTGGAGCTTGGAGCCCATGAAAGACCCCGCACCGGGGGAGGTGGATGCCTGAATGCGGCTGTGGCCCGTGGAGGGCCCGCTGGGACAGCCGTTCTGGAGAGACTGCACTCCGTGGAAGAGATGACCTACGCCGGAGCAGTTTAATGAAGGACTGTGGCGTACGGGTGGGACCCCACACTGGAGCAGGGGAGGGATGCGAGGAGTTCTTCCCCAACTGTGAAACAGCGGCATAAAACAACGCGTGATGGACTGACCGCGACCCCCATTCCCTCTTCCCCCCTGTGCCGCTCGGGGGGGGGAAGGTAGATAATGTTAAGCTTGGGAAGTGGGAGGGGTGGAGGAGGTTATCTTGTTTTTCTGTCTCATTATCCTGCTAGTTGTAGTAATAAATGAATAGTTTTTCCCCAAGTCGAGTCTGTTTTTGCCCGTGACGGTAAGGATTTCTCCCTGTCCTTATCTCAAACCTCGAGTCGTTTTTTCTTAAATTATCTCTCTTCTCTTAAATTATCTCTCCCTGTTCTCTCGGAGGGTGGGGGGAGTGAGAGAGAGACTGCGTAGTCTGGTCCGGATCGGGGCTAAACTACGACAGACTGTCACTGGAGTGAAGAGTAAAGCAAATAACTATTCTCTACAAGCAGCACGTGAAAGCCTCAAACGCTGCATTAATGAAGAGGGAACAGGATCACTGTGAAACTGAGAGTATATCACTGGCTGCCTGAGTTTGCTGAAAAGTCTGATGCTAATGCAGACACTGGGTTTGTGCACTAACTTAGATATAGGGCAGGATGCGGAAAGAACCACTCACCTTTAATTAAAACAAGAAACAATCATTTAACTTCTGAAAATTATCCTGCTTCACTGTGCTCCCATTTCTGAATGATACTGAAGGAGACGACAGAAAAAAAAACCAACAAAAACCAACCTCTGAAGACCTTGGCTTCAAATCACAGTGAGAGGAATAAACTGTAACTCATTTATTTCCTTCTTCTTCACCTTTTCTTGTTGCTTCTCTTTTTAAGGATTTTTGCCTGAGAGCTGAGTTCCCTTATTACAATTAAAGCTCAGCCTCACTCTGCTATGAATTCACCATCACACCTTCACTTTTTTGCCAGCTGAAACTTCCAGTCTTTCCAAGTTTTGGCCATACTCCAAGCCAAGGTCCGTAGCTAAGTTATCAAGTCACGTTAGGATTTACTCAGAAAGATTTTGGCAGGGAATGTGGCCCAGTGCCTTAAGTGCTGGCTGCAGTATCTTGAGAGATCCTGACAGCTTTTAAACTTTTGCATATGTAAACCCCCTAAATTCTAAAATTGGTTATGAAAATTTAATTCATAACCAATTTTTTCCATTGACCAAGTTACATGCAGGGATATGTGGGGGGAATTTAATGGTTATTTGCAAGATGCAAGGAGAAAAGCTAAAAGGTTACCAGGGTGACATCCACACCACACCTGGGGATCCATGCAACACCACTAGCCAGTTATTCTCTATTCACCTGCTTTCCTTTTAGAAACTGAAACAAAAAAGAAGCACCTGGCTGTTTCTGGAGGCAAGAAGAGCAAAACTTCAGCAGTACTCGAATAAAGAGCTTTTTTTTCTTGTCAGAGGGAGGGAAGTAATGATGGCCAGAATAGAAGAAAGCTACTTGAGGTAAATTTCTGGCCAGAAGTCAGGTAGTTGGAGACCTTGTGTCAGAAAATTTACTGCCCCTTGTAGCTAGATTTGCATTTGTTTTCCTAATTCTGCATTAGGAAAACAATGCTCTTAAATTAATTCAGAAGCATTCTTCCTACAGCAAATATTACCTCCTGCAGTATACTCTCTGTATGAATAGCCTAGGTTTCCAAACTTACATATCTTTTCTTACAGAAATTGATATGAGAATGAACCTTACGGCTGGCTTTTTGATGAAACTATTAGCATTGTTTTGCCTTTCTTTGCAGTCAAAAACAGGGTAGTATGGACTAGGTGGTCCATAGCCAGCAGAAACATTTCTGAAATAAACGGAAACTAATAAAATCACTTATTGTAGATCACTCTGGGTCACTGCCATCAGCTGTGGTACTGCCTACCTTTCTCTCTGAAGTTAGTCGATTAAAAACCCTTATAAAACAGAATACAATGAAGTCCAGGAGCTTTGATTTTTACATGAAGCTCTCTCAAGAACAATTCTTGCTATCAGCTTGCTCTGTTTTCTCTCTCCCTCTATTTCACATTCCCAACGTGTTTTCTTACTTTTGGCTAGTCATGTATAAATTAGGCTTTGGAGATCATGAAACCCTTACCCGCATAACATAGCCATTTGATTTCAAGCTGATTTTCAGTGTAGTAGGACACCTGAAAGTTTCTGAGAGCCAGGCAAGGACTCTCTGTTAGCAGGTTGCCTCATGTTGTGCAAATCACAGATGCCACTAAAATTGTCAATAAAATCCTGGCTGACCCACTGTTCTGCTTGGGGGAAACTTCTTTCCCTGTTCATCTGTGTTACCTTTACAACAAAAAATAGTAGCTGTCTTGAATAAACGGGGAAGTTTTGTAGCAAATAACCTGATAAAAAAAAAAGTGTAAGTTTTCTTCAGAGCACAAAGACAGTAAGCTCACATGGATAAAAGGAGTTCTCCTATTTCCTAACTTCTGCCCAGTGGTACTCAACTGCAGAGATGCCAAGTGAAGCATAGAAAGCTCTACTGGTTTTGGCTGCAGTGGAGCTGATTTTCTCCACAGCAGCTTGTGTGGTGCTATGTTTTGTATTTTTGATCAAAACAGTGTTGTTAGTAGCGCTCACACAGCATCAAGACCTTTTCTGCTTCTCACACCACCCCACCAGCAAGTAGGCTGGGGGTAGGCAAGAAGTTGGGAGGGGACACAGCTGACCTCAACCAACCAAAGGGGTATTCCATATCATACAACATCGTGCTCAGCAATAAAAGCTGGGGAAGATGGAGGAAGCGGGAATGTTCAGAGTTATGGTACCTGTCTTCCCAAGATTGCAGTGCAGAGCTCAGGCTGCAGGAAGTGCCTGGACCTTTGTCCTGGGGAGGGACAAGCACCAGCCGTGCCTGCAGAAGGCGTGCCCAGCTGGAGGAGCTCCTGCAGTGGGGTGGCTAAGCTGCAGCAGGTGGTGAGAAAGCTGCATAGCACCAGGGAGGCTGAGGAGTTAGCTGGTTTGCAGTGGACCCCAAAGCAAGTAGGCTTCAGCGGGGCTCAACTACACAGACAGCCTCTGTGCTAATGCACGTAGCACAGGGAACAAACAAGAAGAGTTAGAGACCTGTGCACGCCTTATTGGCATCACAGAGACGTGGTGGGATGGCTCCTATGACTGGGGAGTTGGAATGGAGGGATATATGCTCTTTAGGAAGGACAGGCAGGGGAGATGAGGATGATGTTTTGCCCTTTATGTCAACGACCAGCTGGAGTGCATGGAGCTCCGCCTGGGGATGGATGAGGAGCTGACAGAGAACTTATAGGTCAGGATTAAAGGGAGGGTAGGAACAGGTGACTTTATAGTGGAGGCCTGCAACAAGCCACCCTACCATGACGACTGAGCAAATGAGGCCCTCTATGGACAGATAGGAGCAGCCTCACACTCACAAGCCCTGGTCCTCATGGGGATTTCACCATCAGGGTAGCTGAAGACATGTGAAACTACAGGTTCAGTCAGTCTCACCTGTGTGCCTGGCAAGATCATGGAGCAGATCCTCTTGGAAAGTATGCTAAGGCACATGGAAGATAAGGAGGTGATTGGGGACAGCAAATATGGCGTCACTAAGGGCAAATCATGCCTGACAAATTTGGTGGCCTTCTATGACAAGGTTACAGCACTGGTGGGTAAGGGACGACCAACTGATGTAATCTATTTGTACTTGTGCAAAGCATTTGACACTGTCTTGCACAACATCCTTGTCTCTAAACTGGAGAGACATGGATTTGACAGATGGACCACTCGGTGAATAAGGAATTGGCTGGATGGCCACACTCAGAGAGTGGTGGTCAATGGCTCAACACCCAAGTGGAGATGAGTGGCCTTCCTCGGGGGCTGGTATTGGGACTAGCTCTGTTTAACATCTTTGTTGGCAACATAGACAGTGGCATAGAGTGTGCCCTCAGCAAATTCACCAATGACACCAAGCTGTGTGGTGCAGTTGACATGGTGGAGGGGAGGGATGCCATCCAGAGGGACCTACACAGGCTGGAGAAGTGGGCCCATGCAAACCTCATGAGGTTCAACAAGACCAAGTGCAAGGTCCTGCCCATGGGTCAGGGCAATTCCAAGCACAAATACAGGCTGGGCAAAGAATTAATTGCAAGCAGCCCTGAGGAGAAGGATTTGGGAGTACTAGTGGACAAGAAGGTTAACAGGAGCTGGCAGTGTGTGTGTGTAGCCCAGAAAGCCAACCATATCCTGGGCTACATCAAAAGAAGTGTGGCCAGCAGGTCGAGGGAGGTGATTCTGTGCCTTTACTCTGCTCTGGTGAGACCCCACCTGGAGTACTGCATCTAGCTTTAGAGCCCTCATTACAGGAAAAACATGGACCTGTTGGAGTGGGTCCAGAGGAGGGCCACAGAGATGATCAGAGGGCTGGAGCATCTCTCCTATGAGGACAGGCTGAGAGAGTTGGGGCTGTTCAACCTGGAGAAGAGAAGGCTCTGGAGAGACCTTATAGTGGTCTTAAGGAGGCTTATAAGAAAGATGGGGAGAAACTTTTTAGCAGGGCCTGTTGTCATAGGATGAGGGGTAATGGCTTTAAACCAAAAGAGGGTAGATTTAGACTGGACATAAGGAAGAAGTTTTTTACGATGAGGGTGGTGAAGCACTGGAACAGGTTGCCCAGAGAGGTGGTGGATGCCCCATCCTTGGAAACACTCAAGGCCAGGTTGGATGAGGTTATGAGCAACCTGATCTAGTTGAAGATGTCCCTGCTTGCAGGGGGATTGGGCTAGATGGCCTTTAAAGTCCCTTCCAACCCAATCTATTCCATGATTCGATGATTCTATAACGATTATGTGTGATGAAGCCCTGCTTTCCCAGAGATGGCTGAACACCTGTCTGCCAATGGGAAGCAGTGAAAGTATCCCTTATTTTGCTTTGCTTGCACACTCAGCTTTTGTCTTTATCTCAACCCATGAATTTTCTCTCTCTGGCCCTTTTGATTCTTCCCCTCTTCACACTAAGGAGGAGAGATCAAGCAGCTGTGTGGGGCTTAAGCTGCCCACGAGGTTTAAGTCACAACAAAAGTCTGTAGGAATCTGAAGATCAGGCAGTAGCATGGTAATCAGTGAAAGTGCAAACTTCACATTAGAAAAAAAAAAAAAGTATCTACAAGAGACAGAAACTGAGATAATGAGGACTTTGCCAACCATTTCAACAGGTGCTTATATTCCCTGTGGGTAACAGACAAACATTGCTGTTGAGATTTTTTTTTTTACTGGCTATGAGCATGGCATAGTACAAACACCCAGGAAGAGAACGCTCTTCTGCAAAAGGCCAGATTTCATTACTTTCAGCGGTGACAAAGAACAACATCATTCCACACATCATTGTACAGGAACCGATGTTACCAATGAGCAGGTATACTGCTAGTAAACTTGACTACAACCGAAGGCACCAGGACTGGAACCAAATACATGGTTCTACAGCTTGTTTTGCAGAAGCAGGTACTGGTAATGCCCGGTAACACAGTCACTCTTGAGCTACTTCAAGGGGTTTAATGAATACTTATTTTTAACTATAAATTCCCGCTGCCCTTTTGAGTGTTAACATTAAGGTGAATCAGCTGATTACAGAACCCTATGGGTCTGATTGTACACTGCTATTTTACAACAATTTCACTAATATTTGCAGTCTGGTCAATCCTGCTGGGAAGAAGTCACCAATGCCTTAGGGGGCCAAGGTAGATGCACAGTTATACACACAAAATTATAGAGGGAGGGTTGACCCCAAATATGGATGAAGCAATATTTGCTTCAACAGCCTTATTTCAAAAGTATTCTCTAACATTATTCTATAAACACTTTCATTTTTTATTATCCTGATCTTTCCTGATCTTTGGAGGTAAGATCTTCTTTGAATAAGCATTTATATAAAACCAGTTTGCTGACATAGCTTTCAAATCTGTTTTACATTAATGACGCCAGGAAGCCTGATGTTATAATTTCAAAAGCTTCCTTTAATTGTTGTCCAGTTTTTCTAATTTGAATGAGTAACGAGACTTTTGTACTCCACCAAACTAGCCCATTTGCTGGGATCCCAGTTTCAAGCTGACATAAACCCTTCTACAGCCGACGCATTAAAGGACAGAACACTATCACCTGGGTTTACATGGGTTTAGCATTTGCTATACTCTCCTTCATTGGCTTTAGCTGGAGATGTGCTAAAACATACCTTTTGATTCATTCATCTGCAGGGAACTTTGAAAATACACTCTCTCTGATAATTAAACCTATAATTACAACTATATTCATTACAATAGATTCTGTACCTAGAATCCTTCCCCCTAAAACACAGTAAAATTTTACCTTCCCGCCCCTCAAAAATGATTTGAGGAAATCTGAGGAAAATCACATCAGCCATTCATGACTCATAAGAGATGGTTTGGTTTTTGTCCCATTTACCACAGCGCAGCTCCATTTCAACTCTAAATAACAATCCCTTGAACACAATCACCATAAACCTAATAAACTTCTAACTACAACTTTTGTAGCGTAGGCTCAGTAGATAACTACTGAGGAACAGGGGAGGTGAATGACATGGTGGGGGCCACTTCACGCAAAGCAGTGAGCCATGAGAAAGGCTGAAAGAAGCAAAGAGAAGTTGCTGCTTTCTATCCTGAGAGAGGAATGGAAATGAAAACAACAACAAAAAAAATGAAGATCATCTGTTGTAAAAACTGAGCCAGGACTTTTGGGATGGGAAGGTAGTCTATAGTCCATCAGAGACCCAGAGGCAGGAAATGCCCACTGATTTTCTGGGAAACTACGGAAACTTCATTTTAACGTGCTGCTTCAAAGCCCTCTGTTGAAGCTTCCACCTCCACCACAGCACTCCTCTTGATCTGTTTTCATTTCCTCCCATCGGCCTCCTCAGCAGGGAGATTCTGCTGAGAATGAGATGTGATACTGAGTGTTTCTCAGAATGCTTTCACCTTATTTCTACTCATCATAACAATAAAAAAAAGTCTCCTAATACCCTTCACTGTAGCTACTTGAATCTGCAGTCGATGGGGAATGCTTAGGGGTTTTTTTCTGCTTGTTTTTCTCCCTAACCTCGCAATCTGTACCAATGAATTCTTGCAATTTTCAAAGCTAATTCAGAGATTTGTGTTCTGTGAGAGCTCAAAAGACTGGTAAATGTCTTGCTGTAGCCGCCTTCTCCTTCTTATTTATTATAGCATTTTTTGTGAATGTGACAAGTTTATGGAAAATTTTGAAGTGCAGTCCTGTTGCCCAAATCCATAACTGGCGCATCACTCTGTTGCAGTCAGAAATACAACAATTTGTACAAGTAAATGATCTGGCCTTATTTTCCAGTCCTAAGTTATACTGAAGATCGTAAAAAAGAAATATTCTGGTATGCTGGCAAAAAAAAATGATGAAACTTCCATTGGAAAAAGTCCTGCTTGCTGTGGGAAAAGAAAAAGATAGACTGAAAAGGGATAAGATGTTGCTTTTACTGAGGTAAAAAACAGCTTCAGAGGTAAGAAAGAAGGGAGATAGCTAATGTCAAGACTCCCAGGGAGTTCTTGCAAATTAAGCATGCATGTTTCACCGGGTCACGTAATGAACAAGAACTAATGAAAGGAAAGCTGCTTCCATCTAGTGAAGTTCAATGAATTTCAATTTAACCAAGCAAGCAACATTTCTCAATTGTGATCCGCTTTGGAAAACAGCTTTTGAATTGAAATGGTTATTTCATCCATCATCAATGAGCTGGCATACTTGGACACAAAGTGTTAATGAAGGAAGATAAAGGCAATTGCATTAAATTTCAAGATGTAAATGTTGTGATGATAATAATTTATATTTCAATTATTTTATTTAGGCTTATCCCTGAATCCATCACTCATTCCTTTTGTATTAAAAATTTCAATTGAACTCAAATCTGATTTTCATTACTGTATCTAGGAGATTTGCTGGACAAAGGGTATTGGGCCCAAACTCTTTATCATTAAAAAGACCAATAACTCTTAACTATCATGAACACTGTCAGCAAGTTCTGACAAGTGAATTTAACACTGGTCACAGAGAAAGAGATCTTGGGTAAAAGCATGGTTGGGATTCACAAACCTTCGCAAACTCAAATGGGACGGATGCAAAGGTCACCCACCGTCCTTTACTTGGGAAGCGAAGCACCAGTTCTGTGGTGCTGCACTCATTAGCAGCGGCAGCTAAATCTGAGAGAGACCAGGAAACGTCCACAGCACAGCCTAAGCTATGACCAACAGCCATTTCACACACTACGCTGAGTCTGAAGAAGCCAGACTCACCCCTTTTTGCTCTTCGTGTCAGTGACTACATCCTTCAGCGAAAGCAGCGAGTAGACACTGAGGAAAGCAATGTTATCACTCACACCAGAATGACAACCCACAGCACATGAGGACACGTCTGCATCAGACAACACAGCAGAGGGCAGAAGTCTCAAAGGGATGACTGAATTCAAGGAACGAGTTCACAGTGTGGGGCAACAGCCCAAATCTGCAAAACACTATGTAGGGTGCCCAGGCTTACAAGTGAACTGGAAGTCAGGCATCTAATCCGCACAGGTGTTTATGAAAATCCCAGGAGGCATCTACCTTTTTAGATGATTTTACACATCTAAATTACTTGCTATTAGCATCCACAGTGCCTGTGACAACTTGGAAAACGGTATTTAGGTGCTTTTAAAAGTTTGACCTGCTCCAAGAAATTTGCAATTACACATAGCTCAGACCAAAACTATAGCTCTTTCCTTGAAATTCACTGAGGGTTGAATTTCCCTGAGATTTTCCTCATGTACCTATCTCAGTAGTGAGATCCAAGCACTCCTAGACTGATTTCCAAATCCAACCTCCAACAAAGCAAAACGAGTGTTTGTTTTGTTTAAAGCCACTGTAGGGAAAGGTTTGAGCTCAGTGTGAACCCTCATACAAAGTGTGGAAATTTAGTTTAGGCCCACCTCTGCCGACAATTCGAAACCACGCGCTGAAATGTAGGGGCCACAAATAAACCTGACTCTAGAGGAGGCAGCAGGATTTCCCCTGTGTGTGTAGTCACTCAGAAATGTTTGCCTTTGCTACTGGTTGAGGAAATAAGAAACATTTAGAAATGTTCAACAACAAAACATTTAAATCTATCACAATGTATAAAATGGAACAGTTAGCCACTAAACAAATGCGGAGGGAGGGGAAAAAAAAAAAAAAGATATAAATTGTGTAACCATTGCAATCAAAGGAATGTAGAAAACTATATATAGAAAACTACAGAAAACATGTAGAAACTGTATCCTGTGTGAGGTTTTATAATGTAGCCACTATGGAAAAAAAAAATAAGATCTCTAAGTCCTGCCAATGCAGCAAGCCAAGTGTGGCTGCAGCCACGCACCGGGACTGACTGCGGGCACTCAGTCATGGCTTTTTAAATTTTATGAGCTTTGCTTCACGGAAACTCCCAGGGGAATTTCCTACTGGACTACCTGCAACTTGTGTTTCGCCTCAGTAAAAACTGGAGGCTCAAATTATTTATGTGTAAATAGCTTCTCTAAATGTTTCCATTTAAACAAACTCTCTGCATAATTGATTCCACTTAAACAGTCAGCAAAAATAACTGTAACTTTCCTAATCTAGTTACAAAACAATGGCCAAAATACCACAGTCACTTAAAAATAACAATTTTACCAAAGCTGAATTTTCCTTTAAACAATCTCTGGGCAAAGTCTGCAAAACAATTAACTGGTAGATCGTATTCATAAATACAAAGCAAGCACTAAAAATGCTTTATTCAGTTTGTAAAGGCTTGCTTGAAGTATTTGTGTTTAATTATCACTGGTAATTTGAAGCCTGAGCCTTGAAAGTATGCAAGCTAAACACCTGTTTTTCAGTGACACTGAGCTGCTGCTTATCGGTTACAAATATCTCTAGAATAATAAGCCATAAAACATAAAAATGTAATTTTTTAGTACTTTTCCATACATTGGTCCCAATAACTCTTAATATTAAGGGCTTACAATAGAACATGGCTGAGATCATATACAAACAGTTTAGAAGAATTTAAATTAATTAACCACATTTTAAAGACGTGTCCTCTGCAGCTAAAGAAGTTCAAAAAACCCATTCAAATAAGCAAATAACATTTTTTTTTACATTTACAAATGAAACATCATATGAGCATTTATTGATTTTTTTAAAAATTCAAAAATACATTTTAACAGAACAGAATGTATATGTTCTTTAATGAAACACAAAACTATGGTTATAATCCGGACCAGAATACAAATACATGCTAACAATTTAAAAATCGTTTTGGGTCATTCAGGAAACATGAAACAAGCTAGCCGTTTGCAAATGCAGTAGTATTCTACTTAGTAAATATGCCTGAGAAAGTTAACCTGTAAAGAAATCGGCTTTTAAACTCTTACAAGACAAAGAGCTTTCTAGGCTTGAAATGGTGAAGAGACCTGTGATATGCACCTGACAGGCCACCGAGCCATTTCCCACAGAGATTCTGTTCACTGCTCCACCTCGGCTCAGCCACCCAACAGTGGCAGAGTTTCACATCAATACCAGGCTTATGCCAGTGAGGTGTTAAAAAGCACGCTAAGGTGATGTAAAACCATCAGTTACATACACAGCGGATGGATATCGATAATCAAGATGCTACCAAACTCTACCAAATTCCTTGGTTTGTACCAGGGCCAAGTAAAAAGTAGTAGTCTAGTTTACAGATGAAACAGATTATATTTTTTGGCTAGAGGTAAGACCCTTCAAAAACAATTTCTACATAAGCATCTAGAATCAAAGCATGAAAAAAAAAACCAGGACAAACACAACTAATCATTTTACAGTAACCACATACTGTAGGCAAGAAGGAATCAAAACAGTAACATATATTGTGCATCAGATCTACGAAAATAAAGTGTTACTAGTAGACACAAGCAATCTGACAAGATGTGAAAGTGAGCAGTGAAAACTTCACGGATTGAATTTCTTTTCATCGGAATTTATCTGCTTCTACTGCAGGCAGGTAACAAATGGAACTCAGGAAAACTGAGTTCCTATTAGCAGCTTAACTCTACTCCAGTGAGGCTTAGAATTTTACCGTTTCTTGCATTAAAAGACGTTAAAACTAACGAATCAAAAATGACATTTTAAAAATGAAGATCAAAAGAAAGCTGAATGTCCATTTTATACAGAAACAGTGTAAGGTCAAATCCACAACTGGTGATATCTGATGTAGGCAAATGTAATTTAACTATGCTGCTTATGCCAACAGAACATCTGACACTATTTCTAGAATTCTAGCATCCTCTTTTAAATAACTTCCAACAACTGCATATTTTGTAAATGACACTGGTTTGGATGAAAAAAAAAAAAATCAGGCATGCAAAAACTCTAACAGAAACCTCCAATTTCCAGAAGTTGGTTCCATGATCAAAATACATATGCTCGAACATACAAAATCAACTTTTCAAGTGAAACAACTTCACAACTCATAAGGAAAAAAAAACTCAACCAAACAAAAATCTATGACAGGAAAAATGGTATTTCTACATAGCTGGTCCTAAGTGCCAATGGTGCAACACAGTAAAATGTGCTACTCTCCATATACGCACGTAATTTAGCATGTAATGGTGATTGGAAAGAGGTTTCTTTTCCCCAGCTTCTACACTACAGAAATGACTGGATGTACTACGGAGGCTGTCACTGTCCTGGGAAATGCAGGGTATGTGCCATTGCTGGATACAGGTCATCAGTGCTGAAGGACTCATGCGCTGACTCAGCATGGTACATCTTACATTCTCTAGTTCTGACTGTGATGTCAAAAACATTCTGCATTGCTCTGACTCCAGCTCTGCTCCCAGGCTGCACCTTCTGAACAAAATTTTGTTCTACATGTTACAACTAAGAGGTGCAGGGTGGGAAGCGGAGTAACGGCTTTAAGAACCCGGCCCAGACGACAAACACAAAGTTAAGGTGGGGCGTCTGTACCTTCTGGACCAGAGCTGAAGAGAGAAACCAACACCAGAGCAGCATGTAAAGATTCTAATGCCAAGAGGTGAAGACTTTCAAAGAAGTGCAAGTAAAAAAGCATAATTTAAGCCTGTAATTATTTAAGCAGAATAAACAAAGGAGAGAAAGATGGCCTGCAGTAAGGTGAATGGAAGGCAGAGCAAAAAAAGAGAAGGAGGGACGTGTATATTGGTGCAGGGTTATATCTCCTGGACCCAGAAACTGCCTTGGACACCAGCTAATTTTACAAGATAAGTTACATGCATGCCCACGTTCAAGAGGGCAAGAGTGAAACCTTGATGGCAATGCTATGATTCTGGCTGAAGAGCTTCATTTTCCCCCTCCCATACCTGAAAGCCTTGAATCCTTGCCAAATACTCCAGCTGTTTTGAAGGCTGCACTGCAGAACTGGGGGAAGCAGGAGATATTCCTTTGAGACCTATGGCTTCAGCAGTTGGGGACGTTCCATTCATGAGAAGTTCCCTGGCAATTGTAGCTGTGCTATTTGTTGTAGGAGATATGCTGAAGAAAGAGCTAGAAGTCTGGCTCATTTCTTTGGACGACAAATAGCTTACAGTGGCACCAGGGGCTGATTTGTTGCGGCTTGCTTCCATCTCTTGATAAACATCAGGAGAGAGATGTAGTATTCCCTTTGGTGCTGGAAGTAAAAGCAAAGATCATTCTTATTACTCTAGAAGGGGTTAGACTATTTTCATTAACATACTTTGCAGTGTTAAACAAAGGAAGCATTTAAAAGCAGTATCATTTTTCCACAGTAAGTGTAAATGATTTATACTTTACTATAATTTCTTTAGAAACAAAGCAGATCTGAAGTGTCCCTCTTCTTCCTCTTCCCTGACTCTTTAAGGTACAAACCTGGACTTTAAAACCGTGGCTAGCGCAGAATACACAACATGAACAAATAAGGCTTGGAGATCTACAAACCACGAGGAACAGCTGCTACTTCAAAATATTGGCACAATCGTTATTTCATTACAATCTTCTGCCTCCTCCCTGATACAATAATTTAAGCTGTTATTTCACAAATAATTTAGACTAGCCCATGTCAGCACTGTTGCCACCAGAAGTCGTTCTCTTCTCTCCCACCTACAGCCGCTGTTTGTACTCTCCAGCTGCTCTGTCGCTTGCGCCAGCACCAGTACCTGTAGGACCACGCAGTGATGCTCATGAGAACGAGCTGTTGGAGGCAAAAAGAAGGGCAGGACGGCTTCTTGCGGTAGCAGCACTGCCTCAAGTGCTGGCTTAAAGTGTTTGCTGACTTACAACAGCAGCCTGGGCTTAAATAACCTTAAATTGACCTGCCACGTAGTTACTGTGCTAATGACTCTTACGTGACAGACTGCTCTTCAATGAAGAGGACTTTAGTTCTTTATTAATTTATCTGTGTATATGGCATCCTATGCCATGCCTTTGCCATGCTTGCAAATAGGTACCTGCCTTCGACAACATTTACACAGAACAAGGAAAGCATGTACATGTCATCATTACATCAACAGCAGTTAGAGTAAATAAAAATATCTTAATTTATGTGAATTACTTTTAAATATTTCCAGTGGCATGTAAATTAGGGATAATTTGTCTACATTTCAAAATTTTAAATAGATTTTCAGAAAACATCTCAAATCTAAACCTGCTCGAAAACAGGACTGCATACTTGATCAGTTTTGCTGATATTCCTGTCCATGGAAATGTGCAGAATTAAGGTTGAAGTTTGCTAATTTTCATATACAATGAAGCATTTGTTGGAAATGTGAGTACTCGGCTTGCTGATATAAAATGAAAACCTCTTTCTTATTATGAATAAATTGAAAAATAAGGTTGACGTGTGTAATTTTATATTAATAGCATCCTTTAATCTTCTAGCATATATCTGAAAACAACATGGGTGAATCTGAGCCATATGGCATTTCATTCTAGGGATGATAAACCTGTTTGATAACTGATATAGTAATCCCAAGAGAAATCAAAGGGTTCAATACTTAATTCATTTGCAGTACATATTAAATTCATCTCAGAATGCAGAATAAATTCAAAGAGGAAAAGAAAATTAATTTCCAGTTTCACAGAGAGGATTCCGCTAATTCTAGTAATGCAAGTAGTATTTTTAAACAAAATGTCTACCACAAGGAGAAGACTCAAAAAATATTGCCAGTAATTAATATCCTCATTTTCAACTACATTGGGAAAATTGAACTTCCTCACTGCTGACTTAGCAAACTGCTTACAGGTGAATCTTTTAATCGATTTACTTACACATTTGACTTTTCAATTAATATTGCTTTCAGAGAGTTAGAACATCAGCTTATACCATCCACAAAGACATTTCGGTAATTCACCTGACTGCTCTCCCCTGTGCCTTCGTGGGGATGGGGAGCCTGGTTGGACCCTGAACTCTAATGCTAGATGTGTTCTACTCAGTCTTAACAACTGGTCCAAAGCCAGCGCATCCTGCACTGAACTCTAGAACTGAACACAAATTCAAGACAGTGCTACCGGGAAAGATGGAGGACTGGGTCCCTAAAATTTCTTTTTCACCATTTGGGACAATTTAGAACATAATCTTATAGATAACAACAACTGTGTAAACATGCAGCATTATATAATAGCACAAAATCACTATAAGATGTGATTCTATACCCCTTTTCTGAGCCTATAAGCTCCAAGGCCTATCACTGCTCATATTTGTAGATAGTCTGATACAAGAAATAACATGAATGAAAATTAAAATAGATAATACAGATATTGATAGTTTATGTTAGGTCCCAAACTCAAACAGCAGCAATAATATTGAGTGGCAGGTGGTCACCACCTTCTAATAGCTGCCCACTGTAAATCTGATTTCCTACAAATATCTGAGAAATAGAAATGAAAATTGAACAAAAGGTAATACAATATACTTGTTTAAAAATAATATGCTATTGCCCCCCCCCAAATCAATTTTAGGAAAACACAGTACAATGTTAACTTAAAAAAAAAGTTTTTAAAAGTTTAAAACAAAGTACAGTGCTGCAGATGTCTGTTCCATTGATGTAATATTACTTAAAACAAACATTTTACATGCTTTCTCAGCCATTTCACTGTTTTTACATGATCCACCCAAATATCTAACTGCTGTCTGGAACAATGGTTTGGAATACTTCCAGATTACTAATCTTTCTAAATGTTAAAATAACTAATATGCAGCATATGATGAATGAAAAGATATCGAGCAGAGTATGGCAAATGCTCCTAAAGTACTGACTTTACTCTAATAGTGATGTTAAATTAATAATAGTACTTTTACACTTATGCAACACCTTTCTGCTAAAGACTTCAAAGTGCTTTATAAGCAATAATTAATTTAAATCATACATTGGCTCTGAGAGGAGATATTATATTACCATCATTGATTATCTCTGGAAACAAAGTAATGTAATATTGCAGACATTACATTAATATAGTTGCAAGCTATTAACTTTTTATATTTAGGGCCTCTGTTTTATGAAGCTTCTTACAAAACTTGTTTTAAAAAGCCAATAAGAATTTGGTCTATTTGAAAACTTTTATCAAGCATATATTGATTGTAATTCATTATAATTTTAATGCATTATTGAGGATTTTTTAAATATCATTCCTCACTGCTGTCTGGTTCAACTCTGTTGAATTGTAGAAGAGTGTATATATATAATAGTTTAGTTACAGTAGGAGAGATGTTATCACAAGACAAAGACTATGACACCAACAGAGGAATAAATGTAAGAACAAAAGAACTCTTCAGAAATTATGTTAATTAGTCTTCAAACAAGCACTTTAACAAAAAAACATGGGAGAAAGAAATACTATCGTCTAACACCTTTTTGCATGGCAGGAGAACATCTCTAGGTCAGTATTTTCATATTGCTGTTAGTCTTTCAGCTAAAAAAAAAAATGGATTTTTGTGTCTCCTAAATATTTATTCCATACTAACTTCACCATCCTCAAAAGGTAGCATCGCATTTATTGGGAGTCACAAGATCTATAATAATATAGACCAACAAAATTGCACCTTCTACTGGATGTAACTTAGAGGTACATTCATGAAACATGTTAAAATAATTTCCATTTATATTATTGAAACCTGTGGGCAAATGTGCTGTGAAAATATGCAGGCTAGCTATGCAATGTAATCACTAACATTTGAAAAACACGTCTTTTTCATCCTTCGTAGTAATTGTTAGCAGTCTCTCAGAATCTTCTGAAGTCTCTGAAAACTCCAGACCAAAGACTTCTCTTACCTAAGAAGAAATTTCTTCATCTTCCATTGTCTACTTTCACTGTCACTTACTAAACAACTGCAAAACAGTTTAGATGCCAAGGCAAATGTTCAACTATGCTTCACAAGTCTTCCCCTTGAAGTGTACTCTGGAAGCTTTGATCCCATTTCATTTCACTGCAGTAGTAGTAGAGGCAGTCTCCAAAAATCTGTTGGACTGGTGTTATTTTCATCCCTGACTCTTTCTTTATATGGTCCCCTTGGCTGGGAAGACAGGGTGCCCTTCACTGGGAAGACAGGAAGATCTTTCTACAAAAAAAGGTCCCCCACTGTCTGGACTTTAACTCCTGGAGTTCACGGAAAACAAAACCAACCATCAGAGGGACTTTCTGCATGAGGGACCGAGTGAGGAAGGAGAGCAACTGACAATATTGCCAAATAAGCCTCAATGTAATAAGATGCCACGAAAATTGAATTTGTTGATGCAAGGACAGTGACAATTTACCCCACAGTAGTGGGCTACTAAGTTAAGAAATATTCAGAGTGATGACAGCTTTGCCTGCACACTCACAAGTATTAGTGTCTATACTGGTACCACTGGTGTCCCATTTTTAATTTTCTACTTCTGTCAGGAAGATCAGAAAAAATGAAAAGTTGAGATTTTGATTTTATGATTCAATTCCAAAAGATGATGTACAGAATCAGGCTTGGATTGTCAATGCACATATATACCAGTGCTCTCTTTTCTACATGACCAACACTGTAGGGATACTCTTTCTCTGCCTTCACTCAGTGACTTCTCCTGGTTCAAGGTCACTCATTGGCTTTTTGTGTTTCAAGGTCACTTGGTCTAAATCACAACTTCATTCTTTCTCAGAGAATCACAATTTTCTCCTGGGCTCTTACCTGTCCTACAGAAAAGCTACACTTGTGTTGGTGCATCAGAAGCAGTGTCAGCTGGTGTATGACTTCTCCTGACACCCCTGAACAGCACATGTTCTTCCCTACAGTACAACCAGTGACATGGGGCACAAGCATGAAGAGAAAGACTTTCATGTCTTGTGTAATGATGCAAAGGAAACCATGATGTGATTCTATACATGACATACCCATACATTAAGTTTAACATCCTGATATTTTAAATAACCTATCACTGGATGAAGAAAAGATTGCTCATAAAGAGATAACTAGTATTTCTGGAGCTGAATAAAGTACTCAGTACATAATAATTAAAAAGTTTTCTTTCAGATTATGCTACTCGTATTCACATTGAACAAAGCCTTCTTATACTGTGTCACATAAAATATGTGGCAAAATCTTGTAGTAAGGCATTAAGCAGGAAAAGCTAGACCCAGATCTAATCCTGACTTTACTATTATGTAAATCAAAATGGACAAAACCTTAAGAGGCATGGAGGACTTTTACATGCAGTAATTCCTCCACAGAACTGGCAGGTTCTCAACATGCCCCAGAATACAGCCCATTACAAATCCACTGAGAGCAAAAAAGAGAATTTACAAAACCAAGTAACTATTTCAACAACAAGACTGAAAAATGTAAATATTATCATAAAAAGAAATAGTCATTTATACTCCACTTGCTGTAAAAGTCTATTTATACACTAGAATATTTTCAAATTTTGTTTTATTACCTCAGTAGGAACTCAGAAAATGTCAGTCAAACAACTGAATAGGCAAACAGTATGGCCATTATGCTCTCAGTAATAGTCTACGCACAATCTTGGCTTGAAATACGAAGACGCAATCATTACCTACTTAACACAGCTATCTGTGGTATTTCTAAGTCACCAGCTACTGCAATATTCAGACATGAAAAAATGTTTTGTCATTACACAACGTCCTTCAATCAAAAGACCTTGTCTACACGACCTTAAACAAATTGATGCTTGATGTTGATGTCACTCATTAAAATATTAGTTTATTTAACCTTAAAATAACCATGACACTTAAGTAAATACTATTTAGTTCTTCGCAAAGTCAGGTCTTGATATCCTTAATTTCACTGGAACATTTTCAGTACAGGATAAGGATACTGTAGTATCACAGGAGACTTAAACTGAATACATTTCTGTAACATTTGGTGTTAACTCATGTGAGAAAAGTCCTTTGAAATCTCCCACAGCTCTAGTCCTGCTTGGGAACATTAATATTTTGGTAAAAATAAGACTTAATGTTTGCAGTGGGGAATTTCTACAGGATGTTCTATGAAATACTCCAATAGACAGATGAAACACCGACACCATTATTTTTACATGGTAATTTCTGCATCATAAGTTTCCAACAATATATCAGGGCACCAGATAACCTAAGATTAAGATGAAGCAGATTCTGAAAAGAACCAATCTAAATGCAGAAAAAAAAGGACAGTATTCTTATCAGTAAAGAGGTTCAGCAAATTTGGAGCAGGAGCAAATCAAGCCAGTGAGCTGACAGATCAAGGATCAAGGTGCTTGTAAAAGCTGCAAGAAAATGATTTTTGAGGAGGTAAAGCAATTAGGAGAGTGCCTAAGTGCAACCGGAGGTGACCTGTGCAGGCAAAACTATTCATTAACAGATTAAGAGGGGAATGAGAATTGTGATGATGCAAACAAAGGCATGACCCACACGTAGAAGAGATGAAAGAATGAGCAAGTCTACTAGACAAGGATAGAGAAGCTAAGAAGGTCAAGGGAGACATCAACAAGCACAGCATAGGTATGACTGAAGATGAAATCAGAGGCGGAGAAAGCGGTGGGGGAGCTGAAGTCACAGGGATGTTTGATGCAAAGGAAAGAGGATGGAGGAGAGAATGGAGAATTAAGTCTTGGTTCTGACAGTAATAAAGCTTCAGTTCAAGGGCTTCAATTCTTCAAGGACATAATTATCCTAGACTAAGGGTGAGGTACATGGTGTGTTCCAGGCTGGGGGGAAAGGAGTAGGAAAAGGAGAAAAGATTTGAGAAAAGTGAGATATTTAGAGAAACACAGTATTGAGGTTAATCGTGTGATACTGCTCTGCTTGCTTGGCTGAAGACAGAAATCCAAATGTAGATAATTTGCAGAATTACATTATCAAATTTGAATTTTAAAGTTGACATTAAAAAACAGCTCTGTGTTGCTATTCACATACAGTTGTTTTTTTTTTCAAAGGAACAGAATAGCAACCTTGAACAAATGTAATTCATACAGGAATTTTAGGGGATCAGGAACAGCAGACGGAGAATTTCTCTGAAATGATCTCTACCCACAGAGTTGGCTATCTAATGTCATGGTGGCTGTTCTCTCTTTATACATCAAGACCTTAATGGTTAAGCAGTCTCCTAGAAAGCTGACTTGGGTTCCTTCTCAGCCTGAGGACATCCAAACCACAATCCTCACAGCCCAAGTGTCCATTTCTTACATATGCACTATCCATACTACTTAAGACACAGGCAGCAGGTTGCTTGCAACATTTGGTTGGGGTTTTTTTCCTGTATCTAAAATATGAAGATAATATTTGTAAACCATCCAGGGAACACTAAAATACTTATCTGCACCTTCACTCACAAGTGCTTTAATCAACAGACAGATTACAAAATCAGGATTCTTTTAGATCATTCCTCCGTGGATTTCTTGCATTTTGACAGCATCTGATTTTTTATTTTCTGTCTGCAAATCATAATGATATTAGATATACATCTCCAAAAGTCATCTGCCATTATCCAGATTACTTTGCACCCCATGAGAACTCTCCTTCCAGTGAAGGAGGAAATGGAATCAAAGTCTCCCAACTTTCTGAATGCATGTTTAAAACACTAAGTACTTCAGAAATACACATTATACTCTAAACTCAGCAAAGAAAGCATCACATCTGAAGATGCAAAACCTGTAGTACTTTAAGCACCTAACTGAGCACCTCAAAAGGGGAAAAGTGGGGAAAGGAGAAGGACCAATTGCAGTTGTGGTCTTACACACCTGAGTTGTGCTCAAATCCCACTAACACACAAAATGTTAATTTGGATCTTGTCACTAGTTCTCAAAATAGCAAGGAAAAAATAACCACACTCCCTTCTCTGTTTTGTTAATATTAGGTGTTTTTTCAACTATTTCAGAAAATAAATGCAAGTTGTATTTAATTGGTATTATTCTGGATAAATTATTATCTCATTCTCATTGCTAGATGAAACTAAAAAATAACACATTAATTATTAATAATGCCAAATACAGCATAGGTTTCCTAGCTTCAATAACTCAGGGAAGAAACAAAATTCGACAAATCTCTTCTGCTTCTAAATTTAGTTTTCCTACGTCTTCAGCTGGAAAAAAAAAAATCTAGTTATCTCAGACCCCTTCTAGAGGAAGGATTTTTTTTTCTTTTTTTTTTTTTTTTTTTTGTAAAATTAGCACATCAAGTCAGCAGCTACAGATCAAGGTGTTACTTAAACCTAACCAACTACTGTAACAGACTCTAGCCTAGATCGTGAGACATACAGAGTCGAGACAAGTGGCTCAGCTCATGGAACTGCTCTCTGAAACACAGTGATGGTATAATGTTCATATGAGAGGATGTTTGCTAAAAAAAACCCCACAAAACAAAACAAAAAACCCAAAGCCAAACAGATGGACAACTACTGTTCTGTGGCCCGTGCTTCATCAAGTAAGTGGTGTTGTCAACTCCTCTTATTGTGGTTTCTATTCAGAATAACAAATAATTCAACAAATGTTTACTGATATATCAGTCTAACTCCTAGCAAGAGTGTATTCTACTTTATGAAGTTTAGTAAGCTTGGAAGCAATTCCAAAGTGAAGTCGAATGAAGAAGCAGTACTTAGTGAGCAAAAATGCATACAATCAACTGCAAATTACCTTTGCAACACACCCAAAATAATTAAATATTTCAGGAAAACAAAACACACATAAATTCCAATTTAAAATATCTGAAATAAAAACCAAAAACTGTATTCCCAAACTGTAGACTTCAGTTCCTGTTCATGGAAATACAGAGGCATCAAATTATCATAGAATCATGGAATAGTTTGGGTTGTAAAGGAACCTTCAAAGGTCATCTAATCCAACCCCCCTGCAAGGAGCAGGGACATCTCCAACCAGATCAGGTTGCTCAGAGCCCCGTCCAACCTGGCCTTGAATGTTTCCAGGGATGGGGCATCCACCACCTCTCTGGGCAACCTGTGCCAGTGTTCCACCACCCTCACTGTAAAAAATTTCTTCCTTATTTAATTATCTATTATTAATTATCTGTTATTAATTCCTTATTAAATCATCTACTATAAGTCTTCACCGAAATCCCCAGTTGCAAAATAAACATGTAGAGGTCTTTATAAAACTAGCGAGAGTCAGAACTACAAAGTTCACATAAATTTTGTTTCCTCCAAAGTGAATATGTATTAGTTCGCAAAATTTCCTAAATCTATATGATTTATTTTGCATTTATTTTCTCCCTAAAAAATGGTGAGGCAACACCTAAGTAAGAATTTGAAGGTGACCATACAGTTAGGGCCTACAGTAACACCATATATTTTAATAATTTTTATATTTCTTATATTCTTAATCTCTTATTAATTAAGTAGCTTTTTAAAAATACTAAAGTACATTTTATTCATGGAAAAAATGCTCAAATTTCCTCATCACATATTTAAGTAACTCCTCTGAATATCTATTTGCTTTTTTCTCATTGCCTTTATTTTTTTTTTTACTGAGAACAATTGCATGAGATCAAATATCTTTGTTCCTTAGGAGATCATCTGCTCCTGCTGCTCATTTACCATCTGAAATCATAATCATCTGTTGGTGACAATCTAATCATCTTCACAGTGACTAATTGTGATGTCACAAACAAATGATTATGATTTCAGGTGGTGAACAAACAGCAGGAGCAGATGTACTCTGAAGAACAAAGACTGTAAAGTCATGCACGAATCCCTAGTAATAAAATGTTAGGCAAGAAAAACAAAGAGCCTGTCCTTTACAGAGAGGTAGGATTGCTCTGAATGTAATTTTCTTAATTACTAGTTTTCGAATACTTACTTTGTGACACCGAAAATTGCTGGAAATAGACAAGAGAAAACTATACTATGGAAAATTAAGGGTGGGCAGCATAGAAAAACAGTTAACGTAATTTTTTCCTTGTTAGAATTATAATGCATAAAAACATTGCTACCTTTTTGTTTTATTTTTTATATTTCTGTTCCTCATTGCCCATCTAGAGCTTCTCCTAGCATATATACTGTTTGTGATTACCCCATCCAGAAATAGAAAACCAAAACATGTTCCCAAGAAAACACACTTTGCATAAGGATTGTTTATTTGTTTCATATTTTGTTTTTGTTGATAACTGCTTAAGTAAAAGCCAGAGAGATAAATGAGCATTCTGTTAACAGTAAACATCTCCTGTATGGGCTGCAAATGCTTGTGGTTTGCCCTCAGTGTCTCAATTTCTCCTCCAGAAGCATTAGGGAAAAAACTCAGTCAATGTTCTTGTTATTTCACATGTGAAAATGTCTAAGATATCCCAAACCAAGAAACACATAGCTTCTTGTTTCATCTTTGAGATTGTGAAATGAAGAGGAAAGGTATAGAAGTAAACCAGTAGAAAGAAGCTTTGCCAGAGAGTAGGAGCAACAGAAGTGAAGTTTGCCGCAAGGATAGCTGTAAAAGTAGATTAAAAAGTTAATTTTCAAGGATACTTAATAGGGAATACTAAAATGCATTGAGTGAATACATAAGAGGATGCAGACTGAAGAGTATGTCCTAGCAAAAAAAAAAACAAACCCACATAATAAGGGTACAACGAAATCTGTTCTTCAGATGTATTAAAATATATAACTGCTATGATTTTTGGTTTTGTTGTACTAAAGTACACAACTACACTTTACTATTCCAGTTTTATTTCACGCAGTTTCAGATGCCTTATGCACACACAGAAAGAGTATCTGCCTGCAAAAGGAACCTGACGCACAGTGTGTTGTCTTAACGGGACACAATAGTTTTCCTGGAATAAAATTACTGGAAATCTGAATAAGAGCTCCAAATGGTAGATGTAGCAATCTCAGGGCCTACCTTAGATTTTCAAGACCACTGAAAGTTAAGTTTTAGAGTCACAACAAATGGAAACTGTACATTTCTCTTATAAGCAGAGACATAGAAGGGAGCAAGCTGCTGCATTTGCCCTCTTTAAAACTTCATACAATAATGCTGACACTGCAAGAATAGATACATCTACCAACAACTGTTGCTCTTAAATATACCATATTCATACTTGAAAGGATCTGACATTTTTTTATCTTAAACAACGGAATTTCTTTGGAACTGCCTTAAAAAAACCCTGCACTTCACTGATGCATAAGAGATCATGCATGCAAGTGGTCTCTTCTCTCATTCAAAAGGAGAAGACACTTCAAACTTCCTTAGTTCTCCTCAACTGCAAGGCTCTGAATTTATCTTGGACTCTGAGGCTTAGGGGAAGATTAACAGCTGTGTGCAGGGAAAAACTGTAATTATACTAGTTCTTCTTCAGTGTTTTTCATGCATTCCCTGTGTGGGAAACTAGTACATAATACTCTAACAGGAAGAGCAGGTGAAGTGCTCATAGGTAAAGATGTACTGGCAGACCATCCCCCTACTAAATATTAGCACAGCATTTCAACAAGTAATCATGTCTATGGAAAACTGGTAAGAAATATCAGGTGATACTGAGTAGATCTTCTCCAAATGCTGCAATCCCGTCCCCGGTCACATCCTGAAAAACAGGCCTCTTCAAAGAGCCGTTCGGTAGGAAGGTATCAACTGAACTTACTGGTTATTTAATAACATACAAAAATGTTCCGCACATCATCTATCCAGGAATATGTGGTTCCTTCCTATACATTACAAATAAATGATGTGATATTTATATGGTGAAAGACTTACAGTATAGAAACTACTACAGTGGTCTTCTATATAAAAATATACTTTAATAAGCCAATCAATACACTAGATTCATAATTCTATCAGAAAGGCCATTTTAGTTTAGCAATACCAAGAGAGGTTTCAGTGAGAAACTCAAAAAGAAAACCTATTAACAATTCATTCAGCCAGAGGTGATATCACGTTAACACACTTAGAGAAGAAAAATGCACTTCTAGGTCTTCCATGAATTCTAGATGAGACTTCAAGGTGAAGAAAGACTGGTTTGTCCTCTACATAACTATAACATATTCATTCTCCTCTTGTGCCTTTATATGGGAATCACAATTAAGCTGTAAATTTTAAAGAAAATACCCTAAAAGAGCAAGATGCTTTATGGGGTGAAGAGTTAAAAAAATCAGCTTAAAAAACATATGCCAACTGATAACATTTGGGGTTCAAACCCTTCCTATTTTGCAAAAGGATAGCACAGTGCCTCGGAAATAAAAAAAAATATACGCTTTAATCAGCTGATGAATATTAACATTGGTCTAGATTGGATGCCTAAAAAAAGGAGTTAAAGGATTAAGCACAGTGGTCTCTGAAGAACACTGTCAGAAATAAATGCCTAATGTCTATTGACATGTGATAGCTACATCTCCTTTAATTTCTAATTTACTTGGAGATCAGAAGAATGGAAATGAAGGCATCTAGAAATACGTTTCCTGTATTAGAAAAGCATTCCAGAATGAAAACCTCTTTATGTACCATCCCCTGTGGTGGCTGCAAAAGCCTATGAGCAGGTAAATACGTGAAAAATAAGTTCTTTGGTCAGTAGAGGTTTAAAATACATTTTTTGTTCATCTTGTGTCCTGTTCAGTGGGTTTGTTTTTGTGTTCTCCTTCTAGATTTGGATTTACATGTGTAACTGCCAAAGTTTGCTTGCCAGATGAAGCCTGGGAAAGGGATTGCTTTTTCTTGTTAGTGTAGTACACGGTTGTGATGTCATCTGTAAATACCTTTGCTACAAGACACTGCAAGGATAGGAGAGAAAAGTTAGAGATCTTATTCTGCTGTGCTGGACTCCAATATCTTAACATTCACAGATGTTAACATTTGAAGATGTTTCACAGGCCATGTCCTTAAGAGATTTGACAATGCAAACAGAAATAATCTAGAAGGGGATTGATGATGATCAATCCCTGATGAGACGCATTCCAGGGTCCTGAGGGCACTGGCTGATGTAGTTGCCAAGCCACTCTCCATGATATTTGAAAAGTCATGGCAGTCAGGTGAAGTCCCCATTAACTGGAGAAAGGGAAACACTGCACCCATTTTTAAAAAGGTTAAAAAGGAGGATCCTGGGAACTACCAACCTGTCAGCCAGATCATGGAACAGATTCTCCTAGAAGCTACGCTGAGGCACATGGAGAACAAGCAGGTGGTTCAAGACTGCCAGCATGGTTTCAATGGCAAGTCCTGCCTGACAAACCTAGTGGCTTTCTATGATGGAGTGACTACAGCAATGGACAAGGAAAGAGCTAAGGATGTCATCTATCTGGACTTCTGTAACATCTTTGACACGGTCCTCCCACAACATCCTTCTCTCTAAATTGGAGAGATGTGGATTTGAGGGGTAGACTCTTTGGTGGATGAGGAAACAGTTAGATTGTCGCATACCTCAATGTCCAGGCGGAGGCTGGTGACAAGTGGTGTCCCTCAAAGGTCTGTATTGGGACCAGTACAGTTTAACATCTTCATCAATAATACAGACAGTGGGATTGAGTGCAGCCTCAGGAAGTTTGCAGATGACACCAAGCTGTGTGGTGTGGCTGACACACCTGAGGGACAAGATGCCATCCAGAGGGACCTGGACAAGCTCAAGAAGTGGGTCCATGTGAACCTCATGAGGTTCAACAAGGCCAAGTGCAAGGTCCTGCACATGAGTCAGGGCAAACCCCGGTATCAATACAGGCTGGGGGATGAAGGGATTGAGCGCAGCCCTTAGGAGAAGCACTTGGGGGTACTGATGGATGAAAAGCTGGACATAAGGCATCAATGTGCACTCGCAGCCAAGAAAACCAACAGCATCCTGGGCTGCATCAAAAGAAGCATGGCCGGCAAGTCGAAGGAGGCGATTCTCCCCCTCTATTGTGCTTTGGTGAGACCCCACATGGAGTACTGTGTCTAGTTCTGGAGCCCTCAATATAAGAAGGACATGGACCAGCTGGAGAGGGTCCAGAGGGCCACAAAAATGACCAGAGGGCTGGAGCACCTCTCCTGTGAGGACAGGCTGAGAGAGTTGGGGCTGTTCAGCCTGCAGAGGAGGAGGCTCTGGGGAGACCTTATAGCGGTCTTTCAGTACTTGAAGGGGGCTTATAAGAAAGATGGGGAGAAACTTTTTAGCCAGGCCTGTTGTGATAGGACGAGGGTAATGGTTTCAAACTAGAAAGAGGGTAGATTTAGACTGGACATAAGGAAGACATTTTTTACGATGAGGGTGGTGAAACACTGGCACAGGTTGCCCAGAAAGGTGGTGGATGTCCCACCCCTGGAGACGTTCAGTCAGGCTGGATGGGGCTCTGAGCAACTTGATCTGGTTGGAGATGTCCCTGCTCCTTGCAGGGGTGTTGGACTAGATGACCTTTAAAGGTCCCTTCCAACTCAAACCATTCTATGATTCTATGATGTCTCCCACAGCATCCTTGTACCCAAGCTGCAATATTAAAGTCCAGGTAGATTAATTACTAGGTTATGAAAATCTGTGTGGGTGACCAGGCTTAGAAGACAGTGACAGGTTTTGTGGAACCAGCCTTCCAATACCTAAGTTGCCAAAAAGATGGAGCCAGGCACATTTCTGAGGTATGTAGCAGAAGAACAGGAGATGATAGTCATATACAAATAGGAGCTGTTCTGACTAGGATGAAAGGAAAAAAATTCAATCTGAAGATAAATAAGCATTGGAACAGGCTGCCCTGAGAAGCAATGGAATCTCTGTCCTTGGAGAACTGGAAAAAAAACATAAGCAATCTTGTCTGAACTTTGTACTGACCCTGCCTTGAGTGGGCAGTTCAGATGACCTCCTAAAAACTCTTATGACCTGAAGGATTCAATGATTCAATTGAGTAAATAAAAATTTCCTTGTTCCTGCACTCATTCTACCTATACTCACACAGAGGACACTAAAGAGTTAATATATTTAATTGCAATAAAACCCCTAAAACATTTACAAAAAGCATTCAGTTTTCTCAGATAATCCAAATCCTGGAGAGACAAAGAGAAGTAAGTATAAATATAAATTTAGAAAGCGATACTTACTGTTACTTGTTGGCTCAGGAAACCCAACATTCTGGCCATTCCAACTCTTGTTTTCTCCAAGCTGAAACAGGTAGAAAAAGTCAAATCATTAAAGAGCAAACTACTCCTTAGACAGAATATTCATGTTTATAAATTTAGTTGAAAGATTCTAAAAAGGATGATTGAGGTTGCCACGTCTGCTCACAAAACTTTACTAACTTATCTTAAGTTTTGTCTAAAATAGATTATTTGAGGAATGTACCCTACATGAATAAACATTAACAACTATTGCCTAACATTGAAATATAAATGTTTCCCCAAGGATTAGGCTCTACTCAATATGTTACCAAATCAGACTTGAAATCAAATGTTTTAAGCAGCTCTCAACTGAAAACACAGAGAAACAACAGAGAAATTACATTCTAAAACAAGAAGATCCTAATATCTGCAAATGAAAGAATGCATAAACACTACAAAGTACTTCGGGTGTAATTTTAAAATATTTACTTGCTAGGAATCCCTTCAGTTACTGAAGTGAAAGCAAAAAAAAAAAGATTCAATTTTCCATTATTTTAATATATAGACTTTTTGGAGGAAGCTAATTGTCTTCAAATTAATTTTATTATGTTTAACACAAGTATTACTGACACAGAGAAGGGGAGCAATTAACATAGAAGTTCAAAACGTTGCCATTCCTGAGGTCGACACAGTAAATAAGACGGCAGTGTTCTAGATTTACATGTAAATGTGGATAAAAAAGTCCATGCTTCCTCATGAACTAGGAGCTATTGACAACCAGCTGAACGAATGTGAAAGAAATGATCCTTTTCAGATTTCACCGGGATTTTGTACGCAAACAGCAAAGCAGTCTATATGCTATGACAAAGTTGCAATCACTTGCTGCAGAAGACAGGGTTGACTGGAAAGCAGAAGAGATGTGAAGGAGGACTGGCCAGCTGAAATCTGCCTCAGCATCTCAGAGGTTGCGCTAAGGCTGTTTAGATTACTGTCACGTGGTAATGCAGACTACTAGATGATATGTTTACTATGTAAAGCAGCTATTCCTGGCTTTCCTCATCATGCACATCTCAATTACGGTCTAGGAAACATGCAACAAAAATGGGATCTATTTAGTGGAAAGGGAGAAGAGATATTAGAGCTGGGTCTCAAGCCGGTCACCCACCTCCATGCACTTCGATTTCACGTGACTACTTTTATTATTATGATGAAGCAGGTAATATGTAGTTTGGAAAACATGGAAGATTAAAGTTCTTTAAATGAATAAGCAATATGAAATAAATAAAGATGTCTGTATTTACTGCTGTCTGTTACAACAGCATAGTTTTGTCACGAATCCATACTGTGCACTGTAACATGATGGGAAAATCCACACCAGCACGCTGTTACAATATGAGAAGAACATTTCCAGCTCTCCTCATTCCTCTCTTTGTTGTTTATTAACTTGATCATGACAGGGAATTTAACAAAAATTAATCTATCAGTAAGTTATTCTTAGTGCTGCTGTCTCACATGAATGCAATCTACTCTAGTTTTCTTCTCTCTAAGAGAATAAGTTGCAAGAAGAAACGAAAAAATGGAAACATGAAAAAATGAAGACATTGCAACTCTCCATTCTGATCCATAGAGCTGCAAAATGTCTCTCAGGGCACTTTCAAATTGCTCTTCTCAGGGCTCTGCATGACCATTACTGATTTCTTCCAGGAACGGGATTACCTCAGAAAAGAGCACAGCCTTTACTTTTTCACATTACCTGGATTACCTGTTGGGGGGATAAAAGGACTCGGGGAAAGGCAGGACAGGGGAAAGAGACTTTCCTTTTTTTAAAAGCATCAAAAACAACACAAGTGAAAATTGTCTATTTAGATGCCAACCTGATACGTCAGCTAATCCACACGGGGGCCCATTTTGGATCCAAAGACAGAAACAAGTATCTCCTAATGGTACGTGTTTATTGTGCAATTTATATGGAAGGAATTTTGCAGTGCTCAAATTGGTAGAGATCTAAGGGCTATCTTCCCTCTTCTCCAGCACAGTTTAATTGAAGAATTAAAATGCTTTCATCTACACAAACTAATTTGTGTATCTGCTTTAAATAAGTTCAATCTGTTATACACAGAAGATAAAGCCAGATGTTCTAGATATTTTATGTCCTTAACCCTAGCAAAGCTATAAAAATTTGTTCTATGATCCTGAATACTCCCACTACATAAAATTTGAATAGTTCACATTTTTTTGATGGAGTATCATGTTTGCTCGTTGTGTTCAGAATATTAGGCCATTGTATGCTATTCTGTCAATTCTAAGATACCTACGTCTGCAAATATGTAATTAAACTTGTTTTTTTAAAGACAATGCATTTGTAAGCAATAGTTTAATAAGCATAGAGAAATGAAGCAGGAGTACCCCTTTTCAGACACTCAATTTTTTTTTTAAAGATTTCAATGTAATCACAAGTTTCTACCATGCAGAGGTCTCCAAAGCAACTATGTTGTGGGCTGAATTTTTTTCAGGATTTATCTCTGAAAATTACTGGATAAAAATAATTCAGTCAATTCAAAACTCAAGAATGAAAACCTATGTTTTCCTATTAGAAAAATGTTGGCTTTTCTGTTTTGCTTTATTTTTCAAAACAGCCCTTTGGCCAAATTGGCAGTGAAGAAAAAGTTGAAACTGGTAGAAAGTATCTTCTACAGTAGAAAAGTCTCAACATGCTGGTGAAAATGAATTATCATTTGACTCTGTCGTAAGCCTTTTCTAAAATGGCTATGACTGCACATTGTATTCTCACTACAAACACCATCTAGCCTTCAAGTACTCTGTTCAGAGTACTGCACACTTGTATGTGACTAAGACGTACAGTGAAGAACGTAGTCAAGGTGTGTGTGAATGTCATACAGTGAGCTGCTCTTTTCAAAGGAGAGGGAAACAGCACGAGGTGGAGCCAAATAACCAGTATGGCACATATCTTTTCCTGGTTAGGACTATATAGAATGTATAGAACAGAGTATCTTCCTATATATTTATTATTGTTTTCTAAAGAAAAACAAAGTGTGTTTCAGAAGATATATATAGATATATACTATATTCAGATTTATCATATGGTCCCTAGAAAAGCTGGGATGATGATGCAGCCAGAGCAAATATTTAAGCCATGATCAAAATACATACATGCAGTGACTCTGCACCTGACAAAAGCTGTTCAGAGTCCACAGCTTAGCCAAATACCTTACCACACATATTTTCAGGATACAAAAGGCAAAACTTCAACACTCAATTTTGGTTACGAAACCTTCCATCAATAAAAGCAAGACAGGAGAGGACTGCAAAGTTGTATGTGACAAACATGGAAATACATACCTGCAATGCATATGAATTTAAAACGTAATTCCTTCTCCACAAAAAAAGAAAAAATACACACATTTTCTTTCTCAGTCATCAAACCTGAGAAGGCCATTATTTTTCTGGAACACTTTTAGTGCATATGCAACAGGAAGACAAACATTGACTATTATGAGTACTTCATGTAAGAAAATTAATACCATCATTCCTCTCAGTCCTCTCATGGATGCTCAAAATGGAATAAAAGGAAGAGACACGTTCATCCTGATTTGTAAGTAGAAATAGGGGCACACATCACATGTACACTTCTGCACACACATTGTCCTCTGGAACTATATTTCTGTTCTTAATTACTCTTACAGGAGGAGAGGTTGCACTTACTCCTAACTGTAGCTATAGAGCTGTAGGCAATCCAAGGCTGATCTCTGACAACTAACCCCCTAAAATAAGAGGTGCACAAGTTTAAGCCTCTGCTCTTACTAAACGATTAGGTGATACAGCTAAGAAATCTAGACAAGGATAAAATGTGGGCCGTAGCGATTGGTTCTCACCTTTTCTGGCTGGTCTTGAAGAGGAGTAGAGGCTTTGTAACCCAGTTGTAGCAACATTGCTTCTGCTGCATTTCTTTTAGCTATTTTCTTGTTGGGGCCTGTTCCAGTAGTAATCTCATTGCCTACTTTTACCTTAAAAAGAAAACATTGATCATAATCATGATAAACGCAAGATTCCTCAACATCACCATGTAATAATCTTGCTCATCTACCAACAACTGTCAGCTCTTTTGATGAAGACACAGTCTCGGAAAAGTAAGAATAGAGCAGAAGGGGACTACAATACCGCTTCACACTCATTTAGATTTTTCAGAAGGTCCCCAAAGCCATACCAAAGAGCTACATTTTTCTGTATCTCAGTGCACACACAGCTGTCTCTCGCTTCCACCAGCCTCTGTGCCAGCCCCATTCTCTCTGCTGAATATCTCCCCCACTTTTGCTCCCCTCTTTCTTAATTTGGGAAGCACTACAGGATCTGCACTTCCTTGTCCGTGTTGGAGCATTGCCTGCAGCAGCCCCCCAGCATCACTGGGACAGTATCCAGAACAATGGAGAGACAAACAATGACCTTGAGATTTAAATGAGAGCAGTTTCTAAAGAAAGATGAAAACCATGTTCACATTCCTCCCACTTCATCGCACTGCAAGGAACATGGGGGCTGGAGTTGCTTTCTTTTCCGCACTTACACCTGACAAGCTTTTATCAAAATAATCTTTGGAAGGAGAGCTCCTCGTTAGACTTGTAGTCTGTATTGTGCAAAGGGTTTCTGACAAACAAGATGCCTTTTGTGAAACCAGAAGAAGTTAAAACCTCAAAATAAAGACAAATTATAGATAATGGATATCCACAAAGAGTGAGGCTCTAACTCATTCCTTGAGTTTGGCACCATTTTTAAACTACTGAAGTTGTATGTGCCTGGTTTGTAACATTAGCACTGCTATGGCTGTTCACCTGTGTAAGATTCATAGCTCTTTGACAGCTTTATTTCACCCTGTCCATTAAGCCATTTTATTTGCCAATTTACCTCTAAAAATAGTGTATGGTTTCAAAAGTATGGAAACTAAACTAAAATAAAAATAATAAAATAGATGAGGCAATCTGAAAAACAGAAATCTTCGAGGATAAAGACCTGAAACAGTCTAGAAGAAGCTTTAAAAAAAACGTTAAAACAGGCATACTATTGTTAAATAAATAATAAATGTAATTTAGTAATTTATGTTACTCAAATTATCATGTATATATTTTCCTAAAGTTTTCATATTTCTTTACTCAAATACCTATTAATTCTAAATAGAAAGAAGAGGTTGTAAATAAATAATAATGATAATGAATGTCCCTTCACAGTACATATATAATTAAACAAAAAGATGTGGCTACGTAAAACAGAAATAGTTATAATCTTGAAATAAAAACCTTCTATGCAGCTCCGCAATCAGAAAACAGCCAATCTGCTACAAGTTTATATGCAATAAAATTGAGGGACTTTAATGGGACAAGACAAAATGATAATTTATAACATAGCTCACAATAAATCAATGCGCTGCTATTTCTCAGACCTGTAAAACTGGTTTAGCTATTATTATAACCTCTATCAAGGATTAAAGGTCTGACTACAAAGAGAAAGAGCTTTCTGAAATTAACTTTGGGAACAGAACACCAACTAATGTCATCAGAGGTTTTCTTCTGTTTATCTAGTGGTCAGGACAAGTAATTGGATCCATTTCATCACATTTAAACTTGCTCTTTGTGTGACAGATAAAAATGAACATATTATCTCTGGATATTTTACTTCCACATTCAATTAAATTAAATGAAAACATTGTTTAAGTAGTTTATACAAAGGCTTTTTATTCTGATAAGGTTTTTTTTGCACGTCATAATGAATCCACTGAGACTTCCTGAAGGTGAGAGAAACAGTAGTATGGTTTTAGTGTGAAAATATCACAAAAGTCTAAAATGAGGCTACAGTGTTTAGAAGTATACATAATAAAGCAACTGATCTATGGATATCTTCTTTTGCTTCAGAGAGAAAAATAATACATCATCAAGAAAGACCATTGAGGTCCAAGGAAATGAAGACTGCTAGCCTATCTTGATAGACATGATGGAGAAACTTAAAGATTTAAGTGAAAACATAACTAATTTTCTGGAGAGAGAGGTGCTGTAACGTCATAAATTCTCTTTGTGATCAGAAGTGACATTTTGGTGTAGTTTGTAGACAAGTCAAAACATATTCAGGTATGCTGTTCTGAATTGTTCCGGCACAAAATTACCCCTGAGTGAAAACACAAGAGAAAATAATTCTTTCCTGTTCCTAATCTTTTTTAACCTGCTGTTGTGCTCTCTAACAAAATAGCACAGTTATATCAAATCTTTGCGAATGTTCTTAATTTAAAAATTAAATAAATATTAATGATCTACTGTTTCTGTATTAGATCCAGAGCCTTTAAGTGGACAGGCTAAAACATGGAAGGCTTTTTTTGTGGTATTTCAGATATGAACAAAGCCACAAAGAAACTGAAAATCTGAAAGGAGTTCTTACAAGACTGACAAGACTATTTTTTTTTAACCCAAAACGCATGGTAATGTGGCGATATTAATAGCCATATTTCAGTATCCTTGTTTGCACTACAATTCTCTGATCAACAACAGTAAAAAAATATATTTTTTTCCAAAAAGACAAGTAAAAGTAAACAAATCGTGAACCAACAGTAACATCAGGGATAAAGGCAGAAATCATTAGGTGAAATAAAAATAAGAGCATAAAAAGTCAAAAAAATCACTACAAGAAAAGCATCTAAAAGGCACATAACCTACCTGATGTTCGTTTCACCAAGAGAAAGAAGAAAGTTCAAACTAACTTTCTGATACTGTATTTCATACTTGTATAACTGACTGTAAAGCAAAAGGGCTAAGCACAGAGGGATTCACTTCATATTATGCCACCATTTTGCTCAACTTTGAACATAACATAGCTAGGACATTATCTCTAATGTAGACGATACCTGCATAACAAACTCTCGGCGGCGAGGCATTCCTCTCTCTGAAAGAAGAACATACTCTGGCTCCTTCTCCTTTTTGGCCTGTTGGATCTGTGCCAGACGACTGATGGGATTCATTCCTTGACCATATTCTGGTCCAGTCTAAAACAGGTTTAAAAGAAAGAACCATTATTTCAGCATATATCCATATAACTATTACGCTGCTTCAATAAATCATTTACTAGGGTTACTTCTTCTTTAGTACTCCCTTTGAGAGAATAAGTAGCATATTTCTTCCCAACTTCTGATCATGAGACAGAAGGTAAGAATCCTCAAGCTCAAAACTGTGGCAAAAAACCATGCACCTATTATCTGCCACTTTTGCAGGTAGTGTGTATATCTAGTATCTGTAAGCTACTAATACCCTCATCTAACTACAAAGGTCCTGTGGGAATCAATTAAAATTAGCAGATTCATCATCAATTCTGTCTCTTTGTCCTGTTTCTATAACCCTTCCCCCTAAATCCTTAAAATGGGTTCCTGTAATGTTGGAACACACAGTATGCTAAGAAGAGGTGAGACTTACATGGGTACAAAAAAAGATCTGCCATATACCAAGGAAGCTGCCTCTCTTAGCATTCCTACCTTCCTTCTCAGCACTCCTGCCTTCCATTCTACAATGTAACTGAAGGTGTAGAAGGTTTACTTTGTTTGCGTGTCGTAGGAATTCACCCTTAAAACACTTTTATCTAATGAAGCTAAAAAAGACAGAGAGGAATACAAGGTTACAGGGAGACCTGATAGCAGTCTTCCAGTACCTAAAGGGGGTTTATAGGAAAGATGGGGAGAATCTCTTCAGCAGGGTTGTGATAGAATGCAGGGGAGGGGTTACTAAATAGAGGGAGGTAGATTCAGACTAGATAGAAGGAAGAAATTTTTTACGATAAGGGTGGCAGAACACTGGAACAGGTTGCCCAGAGAGGTGGTTGATGCCCCATCCCTGGAAACATTCAAGGCCAGACTGGACGGGGTTCTGAGCAACCTGATCTGGTTGGAGATGTCCCTGGTCCTTGCAGGGGGGTTGGACTTGATGATCTTTAAAGGTCTCTTCCAAGCCAAACCATTCTATGACTCAATGATTCTACGAATATCTCCAATGGCTAGAAATGTTGCATATTGTAAGCCATCCACAAAGTATTTCAAATGCTTGACAATAATTCTCACAATAACATGTCAAAATGTACGGTTGGTGGGGAATTTCATCCAATGGCAGGAAAACAAAAGGACTGAGAGACTGGTGAAAAACTACAGTCCTCACAAACTATCTCATTCTGAAATTATTTTAATATATTATTACTCACATGACAAATGCTCTCTCAAAGCACTAACTATGAAAATATTTGTTTGTAGATCTTAAGGAGAAGAAATTAAGACCTAAAAATATTTTTCTGAAATCATATTTAACTGATTTATATACTATAACACAAATAATGAATTTGCAAATGTAAATGGCATTTGAATGTAGAATTGCTTTTGTTGTTGAGACATTTCTTTTTCACGAAGCCATTTTCAGGATAAGAGACGATCAGCAGTCACGCTTCTTTGAGCTTCTCAAATAAGAACAAAAAAGTGGTCAAGAACTTAACGAGATGATCAGCAACTGAAGGCAAAAATCAAGGAGGGATATATTAAGGAAGCTGTGCAGCGAATCCTATATAGCCTAACTGCTGAAGTTGTTAGAAAAGATGTAGGTGAAAGAATTAAGGCAATGTCACGTACAAGGGCAGCTGTGTGGGCAAGGAGCCAGGCAGAGACAAAATGCAGAGCAGGCTAAATAAAGCGCAGGCCATAAGATATAGCCTCATAAATATATATACAAATAAAAATAAGTTATTGTTGTCACTTTAAAAAGTGCTTAAAACATGTGTAGGCTAAACAAAAAGAAATGGGCACACTGAAAGCATTTCAGAAGTTTGGGTATTCAAAAAATAAAAACTTTCTACATCTCCAGGTTATTTTGACTATTAACATCTCTTTCTAACATGACCAACTTTGGATAACTCAATTTAAGATTCCAATGGCAAATGGTAAGATAAGAGATTTTGATATTAATATACACTTAGCATCTTTCTTGAGAAAAATTTTCCAAAATGAGACAGCTAGAGCCAAATAGCTTTTTCAGATCTTGCAGCTTTAAAGCTGCATCAATGCTGATGTTTTTGCATTAAATAATAATTTATACTCATTTTTCCTAGAAGTTTTTGAGAATTAGAACCCCAGAATTTCAGCAGGAGCTAGGTATCTAATTAACCTAGCTTTAAAAAAAAAAAACCAACTCATTTCATTTTGAAGACAAATGAAAAGAGGAAGATGATGCAATATGTCCTTTGTACATTTTCCAACCCCAGTTTTGCACTCTCCAAAGTATGTATTTGCTTATTTTAGATGGCTTTGACAAGTGACCCACTAGGCTGAGATGTGAGCAAACTCTTAGACTTCTTTCAAATTTTTCAACAACTAAACCAAATTGAACCTGAACCTGCAAAACTCCCAAACCCAGCTCCATGAAGGGAGGAAGCTGGACTGTGCACCATTTCCCCTATACCTATACTTACTATTGCATAGAATCATAGAATTGTTTAGGTTGGAAAAGACCTTTAAGATCATGGAGTCCAACTTAACCTAACACTGACAAGTCCACCACTAAACCATGTCCCTGAGCACCACATCTACATACCTCCAAGCATGGCGATTCAACCACTTCCCTGGTCAGCCTGTTCCAGTACTTGGAACCCTTTCAGTGAAGAAATTTTTCCTAAAATCCAATCTAAACCTCCCCTGGTGCAACTGGAGGCCATTTCCTCTCATCTTATCACTTGTTACTTAGGAAAATAGACCAAAATTTGTCCTATAACAATCTCCTGTCAGGCAGCTATAGAGAGCAATAAGGTCTCCCTTACCTCTCCCTCTTCAAATTGGGGAGAGAAGGGAAAGACCGAGAGAGAACCACCATCTGCTCCAGCAGGAACTTCCAAAGGAGACGATGATAAAAAATCCCACAGCTGTACAGAACTGCTTGGGGAGTTTGATCCTCCACTAGACTTGAACAAAACCCTGCAGATTTCACTGTGATCTCGGTTCTTAAGCCAAGCATCTTACAAGCCATTATGTTTGAGAATTTCAGAGCATTCTCAGAATTTTAAATACAGGCATACGAGCACACACAAACAAGTAATGATATAGACAGAAAACAACAAATGAGCCTTTACTGAATAGACTTACTGAGTAACTGTTACATTCTGAGCAAACACATACCTTCAATATTGTTTTTGGACGTTTTTTAAAGTAAAGTTTTGGCTTTTCAATCACAGGAAGAGGAGGAAGTTTCTTCAGTTCTTGTAGGACAGCCATTGCAGCACGTTTCTTTGAGAGTTTCTTACTGTTGCCTTCTCCTTCTGCAGTAAATTCTCCTACTGTAACTCGTGTAACAAAGCTCTTCATGTGAGGAGGTCCACTTTCTTTAATCACCTTTTAAGCAAAAATAACATTGAGTCAAATCACCCTATAAGAACATAACTTAATGTTTGTATTTCTGCAATGTGCTTACTACTAACGTAGTTTTCCTGCTAATTGAAGGCACTTAGACGGGTTTTCATAAAATTTGGACAAGTGTAATGACAGTACCAGGTTTGAGGACAGAAAACTAAGGCTGATCTAACCATCACATTCAGTGTTTCACAGAAAATACAGTAGACTTATATTTTCCAAAAGACTTATACAAGAATAACACAAAATGCAACAGTAATGCATACTTAAACCAAGGCTGCTGGTTTTTTCCTTGCAAGATGCTTCACATACTGAAGAAATCCACCAGGCTTTTTATATTGCTTTCCATACAGCATATTCAAAACTGTGTTTATATGGCATCACTGCAATTCACTCTTAATTTTTTTCTTTTATCATTAAAAACTAGGATGTTTGCTCACAATCTCAAACTTCAGTCTTAAAGTTTTGTGTTTTTACGCTGTCCTAGCTGCAGGCAACATGCCTGCTGTCTACTCTTACCTTGCTAGAGTACACAACTCAGAGCAATATCCTGTACATTTGAAAGGCTGTCACAGTCTTGCCCCCATGACTTTCAGCTGTCCCTCCCAACAGCAGCGAAAGGAATTATCAAAAGAGCCACCATAACTCACACAAAAGGCAATCAGTTCTGAAAAGTTTCATTTATTCATAACCTTCCGAATATATTCAGGATGATAGTGAGAAAACACATTTGAAGTACTTCTCCACTATTACAAGTTACAATAATGTGGAAAAAAATGAAGTTTGGAACGCTGTACTTTCCTTTACCTAGTTTTCTGTCTTAATTTTTCCATCGCCCTCCCTCTCCCTTTAGGAAGCTATACTGTTGGGATGTACTCACCAACAAATCGCAGCACCACAAGTGCTAAGATAGCCATCTCTTCATGTACCCACCGTTTACTGCTCTGGATAATGTCTATGAGGAATTAGAGACCTCATTTGGGAAAAGGTTCAGTTATTTTGTTTGATGGGCGGAAGCAGCTACCTAATTTAATCTTTGTTATATGTAATGTGTATAAGGAGACATTACAGCAACTGACAGGCACCTCTTTGTATTGTCTTCAAAATCAATACAAAGACATATTTTTTCAGTAGGTGTAATTACACCAAATTATTTGTTGAAGAAGTATAATGCCTGAGTGCAAGGGAACTGAGGTAAAGGTGCCAGGGCCTTCTTGGTGTAATAACTATATTTTTAATGGGCTGAAACTTTCAACCTTAATATTATTACAACATGTTTTGTATTAAAGTTCTTTTTATCAAGGTCGTGTCCCTTGCATTATTTAGTTTTGCCGTTACACTGTAATGAGGTCTCCTTAGGCTTGTATTTCTTTTTTAAGCTCTCTTTTGTGGCAACTTCACCCAGCAAATACAATTATCACAGCATATATCAATAAAAAGACACAAAATGAAAATTAACAGACAATTTTGTCGGCATTTTCCCAGAATAAGACGACATCTGTGCCAGCATGCCATTTTTCTGTTGTAGTCCGGGAGCACTCCCGCTCTAAGATTCCAGGCAATAATTTCAGAAGTGTTTTCAAGTTGCCCACTAATGCTTCAACGTGTGAGAAGGCAGCAGTGCTTTCAAGGCGCGGACCCACGCTCAACCGTAGGAATCTGCACTGCCTGCACCAGAGCTGGGACGAGCCCAGCGCCAGGATCTCCTGCTTTCAGGCACCGTCAGGCTTCGTTTCCCACTCTGTTTTAAAGGTGTATCTTAATCCATCCCTGTACATTGCTATTCAAGTGTTAAAACACATTGGCTGTAAAACATGGCTAAATTAACCTTACTATGGTCCTTAATCTTTTTGTGGTCTTACTAATACCATTATATAGGTGTTTCTACTTACATGCAATATAACATATTAATAAAATATACAAGAATGTCTGTACTGACCAGATGAAAAAGGACAAAATAACTTCCTTAAGCAATATAATTGCTGAGTTCCTAAAATATTAGTTTTATATAAGTTTTCTCATGTATTTGAATGCACACAAATATACATATATGAAAAAGAATGTTAATACAAAAGCAGATTGTATTTTCATATACATTAAAATATATTTCTTAATATAAAACTAATGTATTCTGGTGTGGTTTTCATCTTTAAAACTTTTAAGAAGGTGACACAAGGTAAATAATTGTCTGGAAAACATTCAAAACTGTATCTTTGTTACTGTGTAAATTTTAAAAAGTCTATATTGTCAATGGAATGAACCCCACAGGATTCAGATGGGATCCGGATCAAGCTAAACATCCAAATTTGGTAATTTAGCAAAAAAAAAATATTTACCTAACAACATTTTTGGTTAACCCCAGGTTTTAGATCTTTTTACTCCACATGATTTCAAACAGTTGTGCTGTAAGCCTAGGAACAGAGAACACTAAAAAGAGATTCAGCCTTTGCTATCCAAGAACACTATATGCATTAGTACATTAAACTATTTCCTCAGTTGAAAGATACGACCCGTGGACCAAATCATGGTTAATTTAAAGCTGAGAATTTGATTAAGGGTGACAGTTCAATACATTTTTCTTCTTCTGTTCCACTGATTTAAAGAATAACTCCAGCAAGAGAAAACACATGGGGCCAAAACACATCTAAGGTCAAGTTACATCAAGAGTGAATTTGGCTCAACTTAATGAATCATGCTGACAAATGAAAAACAGCAGTAAGATTACAACGAAAGAGCAACACTGCTTTGATTATTAATGAGACTCCAGGTAGAAAATTCAAAACATTATTACAAGATTAAATGGACACAAAAAAAAAAAAAAAGAGGGGACAAAAAAATAGGTCAACAAAAACATGCCACCTATTATAATAATTGCAATAATTCATTATTATTTATAAGTTTTAAAATACCAATATATTTCCATGTGCTTTTGCGGGCAGACATACCAAATTTTCCTGGTTTAAAAAAAAAAAAAATCTGGATGTTTTATTAAAGCTGGAGTGAGGAAGGGTGATCATCATGCCAAATCCAAATGAGAGCTACTCAGTTCGTTGGTTATCCAACCTGAACATATTAATTCCCAGGAGAGCAGGAGCCAAACGGCTGTGAAACTTCCCGCTGAGAACTTGCTCCGTCTCCCACAGTCAGCAATTTGGCCTGTTCCCGGTTCAAAATCCAGAATCTCTGCCTCACTGTGATAAGACTGGGACATAAGAAACTGCACCTCTTTTTCCCAGCAGAACACTGAAAGGGGACAGAGGGGCAGAAAATATGCCTGCTCAGGCACTCTATCCCCTCACTCCTGACACTGAGAATGAGCAAGATATTGTATTTGCTATTCTAAAGAAAGAGTGCTTCAATCCAAAAGAAAATACTGAAAATAATATGCATGACAATCTGGAGCATCCCACCATGTTCTAATACCTGAACCTGTTGACCTCAGTTATGTTTTCTAGGCTCACCCAACCCCTTACTGACAAGCCAGAAATAAAAAACATGTATGTTGCAAGAGAACTGAAAAAAGCAAGATTTTAGCCTACTGTCAAGAAGGGAATAAAAAGCAAAATAACCATTTTACAGCTATTCTAACAATTCCTACAGCAAACAGTTTTGTACCTTTCCTTAAAAATTGTTCATTGAGATTCCCACAAATGCCTTCAAGGAGTTGCATTTTGACTTAAAAGTCGACAAATAAAGGTTAGCCAAGGGTGCACTAGTGAGAAGTATGGAGTATAGCTTGCTCTTTGTTAGAATTGAATACTTTTATTTTAGTTAACAATTTAATAGAAATTCCTTAGGACTCCTCCTAGAGTTTCTAGGCAATTAAAACTAGCCATATTCCATTAAACAGGACAGACAGAAGAAACTCATTGGCTCCTGCACGCTCTCCCTATTTTCCACCCCTTGTGCAATTCTGAGGACTGTTTACATAGAACTTTACATATCTTTATGACTATTACTTCGTTGCATAACACAGCACCGTTGGAACACTGGCTAAAGCTTTGTCAGATGAAGGAAAGGCAGATCATTTTATAGCTATCACACACACACACAAAAAAAAAAAGCTAGAGAAAGCTTTGATGCTTGCCTGGAATAACACAAAGCCATTTGCAAATAAAATTGTATTAGAAACATCAGATGCTGGGGATTATCCATAATTGCTCAGTAGTTTTATTGAAACATAAGCCAGTACCAAGTTCAGTCAAAACTATTTAAGAATGTCACCTATACTTAGATTTAAAGGCAGGAAACAACACAAAACCTGTCAAGAGAGCAAGAAACTATCTTTTTTCAATGTTGTTAACATTCTTTGGCAAGGACATATCAGACTTCTCCTGTACCAAGTATCTCTGCCTTCATTCTCTCCTTACCAAATGCTCTCCCTTAAATAAACTGAAACACAAGAATTAAGTTAAGAAGACATTCAAAGCACTATCCCTCTTTTCTTTCCAACCTCCAAACTATTCTGTGACCTGTGACCATACATCTCCTTGTATTTTAGTGTATTGATTTGTATGGAACTATTCCAAATACTTTTCAATACTTAAAGTAGAAAACGATGTGTGAAAACTGAAACGTTAATTATAAGCTTCCTTTTTGAAACACAGACATGTGTTTCCATTATGTCTGATCTTATACAAGAGTTATGTTCTTTCCGTGTAGTTGCAAATTGATACACCAGACATCCCAGTTTAACCCTTGAGATTTTACATTCTCTTAACTTTCTAATTAGTCCATATTACGGAGACCATATATATGAGGCACATACGTGTTTGTTATATTGAGAAATTCCTTAGTCAAAACCAATATTCTTTGTCTTTGACTCTCTTACCTACCTTCTGTGGGATTTCTCAGATTTCCAAGAAGGTCCAAATAGCTCATTTGACATTGGCCAATTCACAGTTACAGGCCAAATATAGCAGAAAACTGCATACAGCACACTGTAAGGCATGCCACAGCATAATCTATTTTTTTGGCGCGCAAATATGTGCCTACACTTCAAAAGGAAAAAGCACTGGAGTAAATAACCACCATCAGTATAGCCACTACCTACGTCCTTCATATATACTCAGTTTACACGAAAAACAAAAAGAAAAATAGAACTTTAAAGAGCCACTTACATTAGCATTGTCTGTGCTAGCAAAAAAAAAAAAAAAAAAAAAAAAAAAAAAAAAAAAAAAAAA
>WHYT01016126.1:587939-644818 GCA_009806455.1 Tetrax tetrax
ATGTTTGTGCTAACAAAAAAAAAAAAAAAAAAAGGAAAAAAAAACCAAAAAAAACCCAGCTTGAAAGTCTCGTGGTTCCTACCACAATAACGTTAGATTTTTACAACCAGTTTATATAAGAACTTTCTCATCAGAAAAATTTTCCTGTTATTATCACTCAGTCTCCTGTAGTTACTTCTTTGATAGCATTGGAGTTATTCCAAATATTCTTTATTACTTAAGGTAAACAAAGGTGTCAGAAACAGGTTCATAGATAAAATCACATGAAATGAGGAAAAAAAAACCATGAAGGCTTAAGCAGAGATAGGTAAGGAGTCAAACAGCGTGAAGGACAAAAATATACTCATGACTTTCTCAAAACAGCACACTGGATGCAAAGTGTCTCAATGGGAATTTTTGTAGTGCATAAATGCAGTTAAAGCAAAGGCTCTAAGGAAAGGCCTGCAGTTGGGCTGACTTTTGAAGATTATTTCAAATCAGATTGAATGTGGCTACTGATTCTAATCCCACAGTACTATACAGAAGATGCTTGAACTGTTTTTCTGTCAGCCACATGTTTGCACTTCTGAAGAAGTATCTAATTTAACAGTTAAAACACAATGTCTTAGACTCTCATACATTATCAATTTTTTATTTATAATTTGCATTAATTTAAGCATCATATTTATAATAAACTAATATTATTAACAATGGTGCGTTTTAGCGGCACTTTTTCAATACTTTCTTGGCAAACAGATAAATATGTAACACATACCTCAAAACTGACAGGTATATTGCGCTTCAAAGCAATTTCAAACACTACACTGATCTCAGACTTGTTTGCATCTTTATCTTCTTCTGATTCTTTTCCTGTTTCTCCATTCTGAAAATGAGGAATACATAATCATACTACAATTCTTAGAAGACAAAAAAATATAATATGCTTCTCCCCTGATTTCTGAAAAGACTTTCGACTTCTCCTGTCATACTGTAAATCAGCATTTGTACATCCATCTCAGGACCCCGTTATCAGACATCCACTGACCATGAAGCCATATATAATGCACTTAAGCTTCATAATAAAGGAACACATACATAATAATTTACAAATTAATTATAGATAGCAGAATAACTATGGATTTTAGTCTTGCTAGTGACATGGAAAATCATAATCTGAATATACACTTCTTGTGTCAAACATGAGGATCAAACAGATCCTTTGACCTGTTTCTCTGTCTCTCTGTGGGTACTCCTTCCAAACAAGGAAGAGGTCTTCTTTACTTCTTGGAAAAGTACAGAAGACTGTACTTCTCTCAGAAGAAATTCAGTGAATCACCCTCACGCTTTGACTGGGTCACCAAGGTTACAGGTGTACTCAGCAGGTCCAGCTGGTTAATGGCCCCTCTGTCGACTTCCCTCTGGGAGTTATGACCAGTGTGAAAAGGTAGTGACAGAGAACAGCTTGCTCAACACAGAACGTTATTTATTTATCCATAGGAACATAACAAACAGAGAGGCTAAGAGATAAAACAACAAAAGGCACATCAAACATTATCCTGACTAAAATTCAGCACTCGGTAAGTCTTATTTTTCTCAGGCACGGGGATCAGTCAGAGTTATCGCCTTCTGCAACTGCTGCCTTTTGGTGTTTGTCCCCCAGGCCACATCTTTCTTGCTTCTCAGAGGTTTCACTTTCAGCTACTTTCAAACTGCAAAGCTTTGAATGTTTCAAATTGGGATCTCTCAACAACCATGTAACCTTGGCCAGCCTCCTAGTTTTTTATTAGTGGAGGTAAAGATCAAAGAAACTTGGGCTGACTTAGGTGGATTCCTGCAGAGTTCCCATCTTGCATAACAAAATCTGACCTAAACCTTCAGCCACCAGCATGGCTACAAAATGAAGATACCCAAGTTATAAAAAAAAACATTTAAAAAGCATCAGGTTCTCCACATTAACAACAAAATTTATCATTCTTTTATCTATCATGTTAATTCTTAATATATTAATCTTTAAAGATAATACAGGGCCAAAAATCCAGCAGTCAGCTACAACATGCAGACTTGGAGCACTTTTTGTCTCATTTTGAGTCTGAAAAAGCAATTTATATCCCTGACATTGATCTGGAGCTAAATATAGAACAAAAATTTATAAAGATTATAGAACCTGCTGAAAAAAAAAGGGTACCATCAAAGTGGTACCAAGGATAGTTAAAATGAAATTATGTAGGACTTCTAGCTCATTTCATACAATGAAATCTAAAGTACCACTGAAATCAAGACTGTAGGTGATTATTTATAGGACAAGCAAAGCATTGATCAGGTTCACTGAGAAAGATCAACTGAACAGTGTTAAAAGGACAATATTTAAAAGTAAAAAAAAATTTTGAGGATATAAAGAATATAAAGCATAAAGACTGGGGTACTACTATTCTGTAAGAAACCTTAGTGAGAATCTTACTCAGCATTGTACTCAACTGAGTTTGTGTTTTATAAAGGACACTGATAATCTGAAAAGCTGACTAAAAAAGCCACAAAGATTAACTACTTATTAGAAAAAAACAACTCTACACTGAGATACTATGGAAACAATCAATTCTACCACCCCGACATCTGTTGGAGAGACAACACGGCAGGGCACAGGCAGTCCAGGAGGTTCCTGGAATGCGTGGATGACAACTTCCTCCTGCAGGCGAAAGAGTAGCCGACCAGGAGGGGTGCCATGCTCGACCTTGTGCTCACCAACGGGGAGGGGCTGGTGGGGGATGTGAAACTGATGGACAGGGTTATGGGTGCTTTGGCAGGTGCACAATAGCTCTTTCATGAAAGCAGGTTCATCTTCACCCATAACCCTGCCCTGTTTGCTGATTGCTTCTTGTTTCTGCTCACCTTATGCTCTTCTATACGTTTGCGCAATGAAATATTAAGGTGGCAAAACTCCTCATCAGCAGTTTAATAGGAATAAAAGATTTTATCCTTAACTAAGTTTTTTTTTTATAAAAAGATATCTCAATATGAAAAAATATATAGAAAGCTGCCATTCAGCAAACGGTTATAAAGGCCAAAAGGCAAACCCATGTGCTATATTCCATGGATCCCATTCCAGTGAAACTCCCTGAGTTACTAATGGCATGTAGGGCTAGATCGATACCAGAAGGTCTGTCCTTGCTCGCCTTTCTGCTCTCCTTGGAAGCACAGTAGCAGTGATTAGGGAAGACAGAAGCTCAGTCGAGTCATGTAATTGAGGCTAGCCAGACTCTAATGTATACTGGCTCTGATCCATGGCTGATCCAAGCAGTGAGTTTTACTGAGCTGGACCACGCCTCAGGGTGAGAGCACATCCCACCACTGCGTAGCAGCTCTGTGTATACTTCACAAGACCTGCAGCAGGGAGGAGCCTGAACCTTGGCACTATGAAGCCCTCAAACTCTACTTCAACCCACCTCCAGTTCTCTGGAGAGCTACACTCAGCTCTAAACGATGCAGCTCTTTGTACTCCATCATCACCTAGGCACAGTGTTACCTCTCACCTTCTCCAGTCACCTACAACTCTAACTCATGAAACGACAGAGATGTTTCTGCATGACTAGCCTGCAACCAGCTCCCTTTACCCTCAATATGATCATGCCACAGAGGTTTTCCTGACTGAGAATTTGATGTAGTCTCCTACCCACAGACATCTGCTATTGAGACCTTACAGCATCCCAAGTGGTCTTCAACTGCTGCACCAACAACTCACAGTGCTCCCACAGGTCTTGCAAGTACTATGTGACTCAGCTAATCTATGGTATTGTCTCCTGACAGATCTTCCCTATTTTTCTCTTAGCTAACTGTGGATTTGATTGGGTTACGTACATAACTTATGTTGGCGAAGAGAAGAAGGAAGTTACTTCATTAGCTCATGAGAAAGGCAACACTACAGCATGCTACAAAAATTTAGGAAACTCATTTTGTTATGACTACATCTTCTAAAAGCCTGCACATCCTAACAGACTGATGTAAATAGATAGTAAATAGACCCAATTAGGCAAGAATGTTAATTAAAGTACTTTTGCTAGATAAATTACTTATGTACATAGGCTATGAAAACTCAGTATATAAACCAGGTACATATCAATGTTACTTATATATATTATTTACTTCGGTCTACTACTTATTATCCTATGCACTTAGTGGCTTAATTTCCATTCTGATTAATGGATATCTTGAATTCAAAGATTCTTCTGATAAATATAACACTAAAAATCCAATTTTCAAAAACTAAGAATACACTGAAATATATTGAACATGAAAATATGTTTCAATAATTGAGATTGCCACTCAGGTTTGTGCCAAGGTTTCATTATCAACCAATATATTTGACTGAAAACCAAAAGAGAAAGGAAGGGAATTAACAATTAACAACAATCCCAGTTAACAGGGATTCCTCCTAAGATGTTACACGTTCTTTTTTACTAGTTTTCCTATTTTTTTAAAAAAAATCAATATTAACTATGGCAAGTGATTTTGAAGATAATTTCCTGATCCAGAAAAATAATATAGCAAAACAAAAGGGTGAGTCAAACTGTCTTTGGTTCAAAAGGAGGATGTAGATGCAGGGTGAGGCAGAAAAAAAACAAATTTTTTCTTTAATACAGAAAATTATTTTCATTCTTAAAAAGCAGCTCAAAACAACCACACAAGACAATGAAGGCACTATTAGTAATGCTTTGTTCCACACACAGGAGTTCAACAGGCACCATCAGAAAGAATGTACAAAATAAGATTGTCTCCTCATGCATTTATTTTGGCTAATTTGACTGGGTAATTTTATTATATTTGTCCTTTCCATTTGCAAATATTATTCTGAGAAGAATTTTAATGTTAAATATTAACATATTAAAATATTAACATATTAACACAATGTTTTCATTTTAAAATAGCAATATACCCCACCTACAAACACAGTAGTGAGACAGTGAGCTATTTTAAAAGGTACAAGGTGGCTAAAAGCCTAAAACCATCAGACAGGTGATCAGTAGCTGTCAGTGAGCTCCATCAGGTTCTTAGGTACACTGGGGACAAAGTATTTAAACTGTAAAGATCACATTCATGGTGCAACACACATTTAAGATTAATAATTCATTCTCCATAAAGTCAGTGACTAAATGGACATTTTATCCACTTTTGGTATAATCTGAAGTATTTTTATTTTCTTTGATTTTTTACTTAATCACTGTTGACAATCCCATCTTTAAAATGCCTACTTATTTTTGTTATTTAAATCTAGTCCCATGCTAGGTGTGCTGTTATAAAGAAATAACACTAACAATTTGTTAGTACTGCTTCTCTAATTACTGTGGCTAATATGAAAAACCACTAAAAAGTAAGCATTGAAAAACTGACAATTAAATTGTTCAATCTGGCATCGTAATGTGAAGATTAGGAACAGTTTTCTGAAACACAAACCTGAGGTAATTTTTCTGGAATAGGCTCATTCTGGAGAGCTTGAAGGGCCTTCATTGCAGCATTATGTCTAGCAGCTTGACGAGTCTTTCCTTCACCAAAAAACTCACTGTTGCCAACAGTTAACTGGACATAAAAAATTTTAGGCACTGGGCAGTGATATCTGGAAAGAAGTCAGGAAAAGAAAACAGCAATACAAGTTACAAGCTTTAACCATCAATTTTATGTCATATAGAGCACTAGTCAAGGATAAAACATTATCTTTTCTCACACAGTAAGACTTAACATTCAAATACATGGACTGCTCTTCAGCAAGACCATCAGTAACTCTGACACAGTTCCTACGTGCAGGGCTCTTGAATGAGCTCTATTATACTTCAGGTCAACAGCCCAGCTCTGCTCTTTTCTTGGTTGGAGTCTTGAGAAGATCACACCTAAGGAGAACCGAAAGCTCCAGTGGAAGCCATGCCCGAGAGGCAACTCCTGTCCCACAGGAAAGTGGTACGGAGGAAGAATTGTGAGGTCTCTCATCTGAAACGTGTCAGCATAGCTCAGCTCTTGGGGACAACAAAAAGTCAGACAGCAGAAAGTGAGGGACCCAGACCATGTACTGCTAGCCTCTTTTTAAAGCTCAAGTATTGAAACTGTTGTAGAGATAAGAAGGATTCCTCTTCCAAAGCGTAACAGAGGGTAGGGAGAAGCTCTTCTCCAACACTGTAATAGCCAGACATTTTACAGGCACTGAAAGAAAAGCAGCAATCACCACCACGTTCTTTTCCTTTTTTACCTTTTTATAGAAAAATTTCCAAATATGATGACAGGGTTTGTTTTTGTGAATATACCTAAAAGACTAAAAGAAAGATAATGCAAAAAAATTGAACACTTTTCCTATGAACCAGCACAGCTATTATTCCTCAAAGAAAGCAGTATCTTTATTTGTATCATCAACTCCGCCTCTCTCTCTTCAGTAATAAAAATAGCTAACCCAATTCATACTTAGAATCATAAGATCATAGAATAGTTAGGGTTGGAAGGGACCTTTAAAGGTCCCTTACTTCCTACCCTGAAACCCATCTCTTACTAGCAGTAAATTAAGAAAGCGACGTAATGCCGTTCTTGGGTTTGGGAGCACTGCGACAACTACAAGCATAAGAGCTTGTTCAGATAAGCTATTTCTACACAAAAGTATTCCTCCCTGCCTCGCCCAACTCAGAAAAAGCAATTCAGCATAGATGATTAGTTCCTAGTCACTGTTAAAATTATAATATTTTGAAAGAACATTTCCAAAAAGTCCCCCAATTACATTCTACATAGGTGAGGGAATTTGCTTCATACTCTTCACTCTGTGGTCTAGTCTGCCTGTGCTCCTTCCTCAGACAGAGACTTTTCTAACACACTGGAGATTTAGTCCTTGGAAAAACATATACCTATCAGAAATGGTTTCTCATTTATGTCAAATAACTTGTACATATTTTACGGCAATGTAAAAAAGGCAAGGATTCCAAAAGCTTGGCCAAAAGCTAGGTCCATCACAAAACTGGAAGCATTCAAAAGCACAGCAAAGCACTACATTTTCCTTCTTCCTCTTAAAGGAGCCTTATTAAAGCATGGTCTCTCCCTTTTCATCTGTTGACATGGATGGTGACTGTTTTGTATGAAGACTTTCCGATTTTTTACTAATAATTGTAACAGATTTATTTCAACTATAAAACAAAATGAAAAGTTTTTCAGATAGCAGCACACTTCAAACTCAAACAAGTTTGAATAAGCACTCCAGTCTCAGTGCCCTGGAATTTTGTGCCTAATTCTAAAAATACGTTTATATGTTAAGAGTATAACCATAATACTGGCTCCAACAAGCCTCTGGCTATAGGGCCTTGGAGGGGTGAGCTATGTTGCCTTTATGACATGCAAAAAGTGGGTATTTGCCTTCCTGTTTACAGTTTAACACAGTTATAGAGAATTATTAAGGCCTAGAAATGAATTTGTTTGTGTAATGTTTTCATAAAATTATAGAATAACTCAGCTTGTAAAGGCTCCTGGAGGTTATCTGGTCCGACATAGTGCCCAAAGCAGGATCAAGCTCTGAAGTTACTCTGTCTTGTTCAGGCATTGTCCAGGGTATTGTGGGTATCTCCAAGGATGAAGATTCCACAACATCTCTGGGCAACTCATTCCAGTGTTTTGACCACTCTTTCTGGAAGAACATTGCAAAGCTCCTACAAGCATAATGAAACTCCCTTAATCACCTTAGTGGCCCTTCACCAAATTTGCACTGATATGTCCATGTCTCTGTTGTACTGAGGAGCCCAAAACCGGACCCAGCACTCCAGATGTAGGCCCTCACCAGGGCTGGGTAGAGGGGAAGGATGACACCCCTCAACCTGTTGACACTCTTCTCAATGCAGCCCAGGATGCTGTTTGGCCATCTTTGTTGCAAGGGCACATTGCTGGCTCATGTTTAACTTGCTGTCCACCAGGACCACCAGGTCCTTTTCTGCAAAGCTACCTTCCAGACAGCTGACCTCCATTCTGTAGTGATGTATGGGGTTATTCCTACCAGGGATTATTCCTGCCAGGGGTTATTCCAGGTGCAGGGATTTGCATTTCCCTTTGTTGAACTTCACGAAGTTACTGTCCACCCATTTCTCCTGCCTGTTAAGGTCTAGATGGCAGAGGAACCCTCTGGTGCATAAGTCACTCCTCCCAGGTTTTTATTATCTGCAAACTTGCCGAGGGTACCTTCCGTCACATCATCCAGATCATTAATGAAGATATTAAACCATACTGGCCCCAGTATTGACTACTGGTGTACACCACTAGTGACTGGTATCCAGCTACACTTTGTGCTGCTGACCACAACCCTTTCAACCTGGAAGTTCAGTCAGTTTTCAGACTGCCTCACTGTCCATTTTTCTAGGCCATACTTCACGAGTTTGTCAATGAGGATGTTACAAGAGACAGTGTCAGAAGCCTTAATAAAATCAAGATAAACAACATCCACTCCTGTCTTCTCATCCACTGAGCTAGTCATCTCACTGTATAAGGCTATCAGATTGGTCAGCCACAATCTTACATTCTTTAATACATGCTGACTACTTACAGTCACTTGTCATTCTTAACATGTTAAGAAACAGTTTTCAAGACTATTTCTCCCAATATCTTCTCAGGGATTGAAGTGAGGCTGCCTGAGTTACTATTTTCCCAGAGCCTCCTTCTTGCCCTTCATGAAAACAGGAGTGAAATTTGCTTTCTTCCAGTCCTCAGAAACCTCCCCGATCACAGCAATCTTTCAAAGATAATCAAGAGTGGCATCACTACAACATCATTCAGCTCCCTCAGCACTCATGGGTGCATCCCATCAGGCTTCATGGACCTGTCCCTTCTGTTTAAATGTTCCCCAGCCTGATCCTCTCCATCAAGGGAAAAATCTTACCTGTTCCAGACCTTCCTGCTGATCTCAGGGACCTTACACTCCTGAAGGCAAATTTTATCAGTAAAGACTGAGATTTTTAGTACCTCCATCTTTTCCATGTCCTTTGTCATCAGGTCCTCTGCCCCACTCAATAGGGGGCCCCTAGTCTTCCTTTTGTTGCTGTAGAAGCCCATCTTGTCGCCCTTCACATCCCTTTCCAGATTCAACCCCAGATGGACTTCAATTTTTCTAATGTCATACCTGCACACTTGTCCAGTGTCTCCATATTCATCCTGAGTCATCTCACCTGGGTCATAAACCCTGTCCGAGTTTAGTCAGAAGTTCCTTGTTCATCCATGCAAGCTTCCTGCTGCCTTCACTTGACTACCTGCACATCGTGATGGACAGTTAAAGCGTTCTTGAACTTGGAACAGGTGAACCTTAACAAGCTCTCCTGGATTCCTCCTCTCATCAGGACCACATCCCCTGGGATTCTTTCAAGGAGGTCTCTGAAGAGACCCAAGTCTGCTACCCTGAAGTCATGCTTGTGATCTGTGATCTGCTTGAGATCTGTTCTCTCCTCTTAAGATCCTGTCGCTATCTTTGTTTGAAAGTGTGAGCTCTGGTAGGAGTGCCCCTCTTCAATCAGCAATGTCAGAAAGTTGTCACTGATGCACTCCAGAAACCTTCTGGATTGCTTGTGTCTTTCTGTGATGTCCCTCCAACACATACTGGGGTGGTTGAAGTCTGCCATGAAGACCAGGGCCTGTGGCCATGAACTTTCTTCTAGTTACCTGAAAAAGACCTGACTGATCTGCTACTTCTTGATCATTTAGTCTGAAGGAGACACCCACCACAATATTACCTGCATTGGTGTGCCCTCCACTCCTGACCCATAAACTATCAGCTGTCTCATCACTCATTCCCAGGCGGAGCTCCATGTATTCCCACTGCACTCTCACACAAAGGACAACGCTCTGTCCTTGCCATCCTGGCCTCTACTTCCTAAAGACCCCATATGCATTGATTGCAGCACTCCATTTGTGTGAACTATCTCACCACATCTCTGTGATTCCTCTGAGGCTGTAGCCCTGCAGCAGCTGCACACAGACCTCTAATTCCTCCTGTTCATTCTCCATGCTAAGTGTGTCAGTGTACTGGCTTTTCTGATAGGAATCCAAGTGTACCGATTTCCCAGAAAGGGTATAAGGACTTTCCCTGATCATGCTGTCCCGTAGGCTTTTCATTACTTGTGTGCATACACCTGGGTGGGACCCCTTCAGCACTGTTTTGTTCATTTTAGGGTCTCTCTTGTCAACATCACCCTTAAGGCTTTGCTTACTAACTTAGTCCATCACTTCCTCACTTGGTCAACTCCACTATCCATCACTTTAAAGGTCTCTTGACCAGATTGGCCAACCTGTTGATAAAGATGCCCCACTTGGTCAGGTGAATCCTGTCTTTTCCAAGCACTGATCCTCAAAGAGGGTGTCCAGTTGTAAAAACTACAGCTCTGTAGTCATGTAGTCATGCTTGTTATGCTCCATGTGTCCTTTTATAGTACCATTGATGTCCACAATGAAGAGCAGCAGTAGGTCATAGTCTGAGGAACAGACTGGCAGTCTATCCACAACAATCCAAGCCCTTTGTGAGAAGAAAAACCTTCCCGCACTGCTGGTCAGGTTCACAGAAGGTAGTTTCCATCCCCTAAACTAGGAAGTTGCCCACTATTGTTACTTGCTGATTCCTTCTGGTGCTGCTGCAGGGCTCAGACTCGGCTGGACTGGATGCTTCAAGAGCACCCAGGCCCTCATCTGATGCCATGACACAGAAATTGTAGTTGCAGATCTGCAGATGGAGCAGAAGCCTTCCTCCTGGTGACAAATTACAAGCCTCCAGCCTTCACCATCACAGGACTCCTTATTTCCCAGCCCAATAAGCACTGGCTCTCCCTTCTCCTCCTTTGGTATGGTTGAGGATTCAGGCTCTCATACCTCAGAGAAGATCCAATTGATCTCTTACTCATCAACTCTAGTGATGTCAGTACAGTTTGCTGACATCTTTCTGTATCTCCTTTACTTGGTAATACAGATCCTCTGACAGTGCACACCTCCTGCAGACAAGACCACAGTCTCCCCACCCCAGCTTCCAGCATGACCTGTGGTCGAAGGTCTGGAGAGCTGCATCTTCCCTCTGGAGCTAGACTTGACTCCAGGTCTCTGATGTACCAGGGATGGCTGCTCCAGATGGTGCTAGCAGCGGTGCCATGTAGCGTATCACCACCACTGCTGAGCACACACACGCTGCCCTCAGCCAGAGTTTCTGGCTCCCTTCTTTATGAATTGCTGTGTAAACTGCTGCATCTGCTGTCTGTCTCTGGGAGCAGTGCTCTAGGCCCTGCATTTATATGGGCTTCTCCCTAGTACCTGCTGAAAGAGTCCTTGACTCTCTCTAATCAGGAGACAGCTGGGAGAAAAGCTCAATACAGCTTTTGATCAGGAGTAGCTAACAGAGCTTGCTGGCAGCTCTTAGGCTTGCTAGAAGCTGCAGCCTCCTGTAGTTATCCATTCCCTGCAGGAACAAGCACCCTCAAGTTCCTCAAAAAGTTCCCAGGAATCCTCCCACCATCCCAGAAGAAATTCTCAGGAGATCTAGAACTAGGCCCTGGAAACCACCACATCTGCTGGCTGCCTCTATTAACTGCAGCTTAGCACAGAATAAGCTCTGTCATGCAAAAGCAGTAGGCACCTTGATAGTACATCCTACCTCATTACTTCACAATCCTCTTTAAATAAAAATAAATGTGGTAGTGCTGTTAGCAACTACCTAGATTTAGGGAAAGTACAACATCCATCGGAAGTTCCTGCTTCTTGTTGAATTACTAGACCTACCTTTCTCTCCAGGAGGAAAGCACATGAACTTTAATCCACTTCATAAACTCAGATCCCACAACAGGCCCTCTCTTTCCCTCCCCCCTCCCCACCTTTTCTTTTAAGGAGTGTTTAGGGAGCGATTTATGTGATAATATGGAAAAATTATATTCAGCCTGTGGCTTTAGAGCCTCATGCAGCTCTTTGGCATTGGTAGAATGATTAGGCTTTTACGTGGTTTTGATTAAACTTTTCTTGCTCCACTTGGCCTCAAGCAGAGTTAACAAAGCACTGATAATATGAACATTGCCAGGAAAGTGCAAAGGAGCACCTGAAATCCTCAGAAATGGACTAAACCTGTGAGACTGGCTTCTCTACAATATGGAGCCTGCCAAGTAGAAACAAAACATCCTCCTCTTTTCAGTGGTGAGGACAGAGACTGGATTAACAAAAGCCTTAAAACTAAGCATAATATTACAATCCAAAAGTCCAGTGTAATGATTAAACTGAGTTTTAATATGGAATGATTCTGCATCCTGAAGATGCACGCTCATGTAAGGAACAATCCCACGCAAAGTTAAGATACCATATCTGCCACTGATCATTAACAACTCTTCCCAATATATTACACCTGAGTTACTAAAAAGCACTGAAAACATTAACAATTTTGGTAATATTTATATAGAATTTTCTGGTTATTATGCAAGAGCATACCAGCACAATATTTTCCATCACAGGAACACCTAAACATCAGTCCTACACTCCTTAGGCCACTGTCACTCAGTTCTGCAAGAGAACGGAAACAGTCAGGATTTCCAACAGCCACACTTCATGTACAGACTCCTGAGGTTTCTGAAAGTTTTAAAACTACCTACATTTAAAGAACATGCATCTCCCTGCATTCTACATCACAACTGCAAAGGCTAGGATTTTCCTTTGGAGAAAATTCTTATTTTCTGGATTCCCAGGTGATACTGGCACACTCCTCAGAACATAAGCTGACAGACACAGCCAAATGATAGAAAATTACAAGACTAGAAGACAACAAAAGGACATGTGAAATGATACATTCCACTGGAAGGAAAAAAAAAAGTGATAAAGGATAATACTTTAACAACCAGTCACAAAACAAGTTAGTTTTCATCTGGCTCTTTTGGACATTTGAGATTCTTAAGAAGATCTCTCAAATCAAAGATCTGGAATGCAGGTTCTCTTTATTCCCTCTTAAGTTTCATAGCATCAGAAATCTACTTTTCAGCTGATGCCATTGGTATCACTTTAGAACAATCAACCTGAAAAAGGATATTTGCTCTATGACTATGGCCTTGAATGCCAAGTTTCAGCAATGAGCAAATATTTACAACTAGTTATAAACCCCTAAAAATGGGGGTTCATAACAGAAATGCTGACAGACCTTAACTAAGTTGGTGTGAGCGGGCGCCACTATAATTAAATAAATCACCAAGGTCTGTTGACAATTAGAAAACTCATTTTGGTTTGCCACAGAGACAAACAAAAATTCTGTTCATTATAATTTTACTGGAATATGATGTCATAACATGTAAGCATACTGAAACAATCTGCTGCTTTTCTAGCCAAAATATTAATTGCATACTAAGGAGCCCTTGGGGCCTCTTCCTTTTTGGCCATCAAATCCACACACACAAAGACAAATAAAGTATTAGTACATACGTTATGTGTTCATACTGCATTTCCTGCATTTCTCTGAATTCCTCAATGGCATAAATGTTTCTGATAAATATTGTTACTTTATTCTTAGAAGGGGAAAAAAAAAAACAAGTGCAAGCTGCAGCTCATGGAAATCAGGAAGTTTATTTAGATTTAGCCTCCTTTTCACCATTAAAAACTCCTGTGAGGTTTTGTCTAAATTCTAATGGTCAACGTATTCTTCACCTACGTAAAAAAAAAGAACAAATAAACCCAATTACTTCCCCACTGTGCAAGTGTTATAGGAAGTATTACCCTAATCCCATTTCATAATGCAAAGTGAAGCGTCTTGACCAGTTTGGGCAAGACAAGGGCCACCAAAATATGAGATACAAAACAGGACGGGAAAGTCATTCTTCAGATGACAGCTCTGTGCTGAAAGGGTCATTCTCTGCACTTTTTCCCTGTGGCTCCCTTTCCATACCAGCTCAATGAAGCTGGCAGCCCTGCTGACACTGCTTAACCAGGAAAACGCTGAGGGCTTTGCAAGTGCAGGGATAGAGAGTTTGTGCAGAGGAGTAGAAAACAGCATTTTCTGTGAACAACTTTTTCTCTGTAACATTTGAAATTTCTCTAGGGGAGCAAGTTGTTTAGTGCAGCTGTTCCCTGGCCATGCCCTATATTGCTAAGCAGTCCATTAGCCACGTGCATCTCTTACAGATGTGAGTTCTATGTTTTGAAGAAGGAAACATCGAGTATAGCCACTTTTGTCTTCACGCAGTTCACCTTCTGGTTCTTTCAGCAGGTCCACAACAACACCTGGGAACAAAGAGGCTCTCTTTTCCAAGTACTTCTTTAGAGAACTGCAGTCCATTATCCCGGAATCAGTCTGGCTGTCCTCTTCTACAATACCTCTACATCCTCCAAAAATATTCGGAATGTAAAGTGAGCAAGACAAGGCACTATGTATCACTTTTAGCTACAGACGTTCCTTATTAGATGGAAAGATAATTTTCTGAAATGTCTATTCAGTTGATTTATTTATATAGCTCACTACTATTTTCACCTTTCTAATATTGACCTCTCCTCAGCTACACAGACAAGATTTTTTTAAAAAAAAAAAAAAGTATACTTGTGCTGTTTCACTTAAACGATGGTTTTAAACTATAATATGAATCTTTAAATTAAAGATTTAATTAATTTAAAATTAATTTCTTTAACTCTGAATGATTCAATATTTTTTCTCTATATAGCATTTGCTATTATTACTTTATGAAACCAATTTTGACTTAGTTGTAGAAAACCTCTAAGCAACAGAATGTTCAATTAACTACGTAAGAATTGCAAAAAATAACTATGGGTTGTAAACCTATTAACACAAAGAGATTCAAAAGCATCTGTTATTTTTTTCTTTAAATAATAAGAAAACATAACAAAGATGCTTCCCATTTTAAGACATAGAAATCCCAAACGTTTTCTATTTCAAATACAAGAATACAAGTAAATCCTGTATTAAGAAGTCAACATCCATGAGTTGCATGCAACTGCATAATGTAGTCCTCTTTATCTATTAAGGTCTATTAAAAAACAAATTTGATTAGTTGCTTCCAGTGCTTCTGCTGGGAGGATGATCTACAAGCTGAGTTGATACTTAAAGAATCTCCTAATGTTCAGCTTGGCTATACTTCTAGATTTTGCTTTGTGTCAATACTATCCTTTAACTTACATAGCTCATTCATTTTTTTTGTTATGTTTACCCTCCAAGGCAAGCTTTCCCATTCCCTCCCAGTCTTTGTTTTGCAAGGGAACAAGTCCAGGAATTTTAGAAGTTTTCTGTATAAAAGGTTATCCACTATCCTGATAATCCTTCACAGCCCATTCCTATACTTGCTCCTGTTCTTAAATATACAAGTCAAGAACGATAAGCAAGGCTAACAGTGTTTTGTATAACAGCAATATTTATATATCTTTACCAGAAATATCTTGCTCTACACATCTTAAAAATCACATTTGCCTCTCCTCTGGTTCAATCACATCAGTTGTTCTTAGTCTATCCTGTAAATAATCAATACTATTAGATAACACTCCTGTTCTGTGCCTTCCAACGGAATAACCCTCAGGTGACAACAGAGTTAGTACTACTAGTGCCTTTGGTCTTCATCTTACATTTATACTGGAAAGTCTAGTCTCATCCCATTTCTAATGTTTCAGTCCTTATGATCATCCAACTCTTCCTGCATATCTTGACCTTCCTGTGTAGAGGTGACGTCTTCTACATCCCATTAACATTTTCCTGCTTTTTGTGCAAACACCATTAACAAAAACAATTTAAAAGGTTGATTCTAAAACTGGAAGAATTGCACTTAATAATCTTCCTCCAAGTTTGATTTTTAATACAGCTGATTATTTTTCTTCTCCTTTCCCACCTTGCATTTCTTATACAAAACCCCATCTCCTTCAATTTAATACAAACAGTATCCCTATCTAATGCTATAAAATGCTTAACTGAATCCCACAAATATAAGACTTAATTTACGCTCTCTACCTAAAAAATGACTTAACACATAACATGCAAGGTTAACACATTAGTCAGACACAATCTACCTTTAGTGTACAGTAACTTCGTGTTGAGCTTTATCCTTTTTCACTTCGATGTCTTTATTTATACTTTCTTTTAAACTTTGTGCTGAGTTTGTGAATATTTCATGAAGTTAATGATGATTCCCTTTTCTTTTCTCTTCTTCTTCCTTTCCTGGGCTAGAGACTATATAGTTCCTTCAAGCAGTATGACTAACATAATAAAAAAAATTGACTCATGTTTTCATGATCACAATATCGAAACATTCCTGAGTAAAAAACAAAAGGGAGGGGGATTCAGTTTAACATAACATCATCTAATATGAGATTTTCCCCAGAGAATTTGTGATGACAAGATGATAATACTGGCACATCACTGTATCTCTGAATTACAAGTTGCTCAATACAGATATCTGACTGAAATAAATATTTCAATATTTACTCTCCGCACATACCCCTATACTTTGTTTACCATTTGAAATAAATATGCACATCGACAACTAAAAAACAGTTGCTCATCAGAAGTAATTAGAAAAAAACAACAGAAAGCTGCAGACATTATAAGCTAAATACTTTAACGGTCACAAATTAAGCTAACAAGTAATACAGCAAACATACTGAGCCAGCTCTGCAGCACTACTTACAGAGAGAGGCTTCCATGCACAGTAAGTTCAAATCTCTGCTTCCACTTTTACTGCTCTCTCTCCTTCAGTTTAAAGCCTAAAAGTTTAGAAGTGCTTTTCAAAGTGCCAGAAAGGTCTCAAAACCAGCCTGAATACTTTTTTTTAAACAAAGGAAATCTAGCACAAGAGATATGAGAGGGGGGAAAAAAAAGAAAAAGGCTAAGAAGTAAAAGGAAAAAATCCAGGGAAAAAGGGAGCATGAGATTAACCTTCCAAAGTACTGTACACTGGAGACTAAAGTAGAAAAAAAACAAGTGAAAAACAACAATCAAAATCAAGAAGAGAGCACAGAACAAAATGTTATGTGCCTCTGAAGTAGTATTTTTATCTATCAACTAAATAACTAAGTAATGAAAATGGTCAGTACAACTTCAACTTATTCTTGACTGCAAAAATAGCATAAACGATGTAAGAACATAACAAGAATACTGCCTCCAGAGTTTAAGGCATTGGAAAATGTCAAGTGGACAACGCTGAAATGGAGAGGGGGGCTGGGAGGAGGAAAAGATAAATACAAGGAAAAAGAAAATGTTCTCTTCCGTGACATAAACCCAAGTACAATAAGAATAAAAGGGAAAACATAATGAAGCTGTGATGTACACTGTATACTCAGAGGTTAAAGCAGACATCCAGAAGACAAACATCTCAAACTCTTATCTACTTCAGCTCATAAAATTTCCCATGAACTGTATTACTCACTAATCTTTACAAGCATGCAGAGTGGTTACTGAGAATGTCGTCCAAATACCCATTACAGTAAAAGAACATAAACAATGTTGCATATCCGACTACAATATCATTTTCTTTCTACATAAGAAACTCATGTAAAAAAAATTTTAAAAAATCGTATCACTTGCCAGCCTAGAGACCAAGCAAATGAGAAAATGAAGTACTTCACTCATTTAATTTTATCATATATTTATTCTGGTAATATAATGCTAATAAAAATGTTACTAACAAATCATCTCAAGGCTAGGACTTCATAGGAATTAATTAACACAAAAGTCCACAGAGGAACAAGGCCCAAGAAAGCTCACAGAGTGATTCTATTCTCACCATCCAAATTAACTGAAATTGAAATTACTAGTGTATATCAGGCTACATTCTGTTCCCACTTGGAGGAATGTAAACATACAGACATTAAATTGTATTATCCTGAGTAAAAAAAAAACCATTAACCTATAATTTAAAACTTGGCAAGTAAAGGACTGAAAGTAAGAATAAACTAAAAAAAAAACCCCACACTTAATTCTGGCTTAACAAGACACCTCTCAGCAGCTGACTGCAGTTAACTGAGAATGCACACTCTCCTACCTCACCAGTTACCATCTCTGCATCCTCTGGAAACGTACTATTATGGCCAGTTACAGCTTCTGTCCAGAAATCTTCCTATCTGTGCCATCAGATTTGCAAAGAAATTAAATGTGAGATAGAGAGAGTCTGGCCAATTGGAAAGGGATGGCATTTTGTGTTGCCCTGCACTGATCCTATCAGGATGCTGAAAACAATGCGGATGGCCTTGCGAAGGATGCTTTATCTACACCTGGGAGGGGAAGGGAAGGGATGTGTTAATCAATCATAGTGACGTTCAGAAAACGCAAAAAGGTCGGAACACAAAAATATGAGTAGTGAAGTCTTCAGTGCTTTGATTCCTTTCCACTTAAAAGCATAAAAAGAGCAGATCTCCTAGGGAAGCTTATTCATGAATAGCAGACATAATACTCTTTCAAATTGTAATAGGTATAATGGATTTATACCAATGACTGACATGTAAATAAAAATTCATTGCTAATAAAAATATATAAGTCATGCAATGAGGGTGCAGTAGTAGCAGTCACCAATGCACAGTGACTTGCCTCAGCTGGTCCACTGAATACAATTTAGTACTGAATATTAACACAGAAAAAAGCTACATCATTAACATGATCAATACACTAAAATAAAAGGTTGCAGACTTGCTAAAATGTAGGAAATATTTATAAGATGGTGTCAAACTGTATTCTAGGAAGCAAGAAGTCCAAAAAAGACTTGGAGAATAGAGATACTAAGGACTATTAGAATAGAATCATTTAGGTGGAAAAGACCTTTAACATCGTAAAGTCCAACCATAAACCTAACACTGCCAAGTCCACCACTAAACCAAGTTTCTAAGCACCACATCTACACATCTTTCAAATACTTCTAGGGATGGTGATTCAATCACTTCCCTGAGCAGCCTTTTCCAACGCTTGACAACCCTTTCAGTGAATAATTTTTCCTAATACCCAATCTAAACCTCCCCTGGTGCAACTTGAGGCCATTTCCTCTCATCCCATCACCCATTACTTAGGAGAATAGATCAACACTCACCCTGCTACAACTTCCTTTCAGGTAGCTGTAGAGGGCAACAAGATCTCCCCTCAGCCTCCTTGTCTCCAGACTAAACAACCCCAGTTCCCTCAGCCGCTCCTCATAAGATTTCTGCTCTAGGCCCTTCAACAGCTTCATTTCTCTTCTTTGGATGGGCTCCAGCAACTCAATGTGTTTCTTGTAGTGAAGGGCCCCAAAAAACACAGAATTCAAGGTGCAGCCTCACCTTGTGCCAGCTACAGGGGGACAATCACTGCCCTAGTCCTACTGGCCACACTATTTCTGACACAAGCCAGGATGCTATTGGCCCTCTTGGCCACCTGGGCACACTGCTGGCTCATATTCAGCCAGCTGTCAACCGATAACTCCAGGTCCTTTTCTGCCAGGCTACTTTCCAGCCACTCTTCTCCATGTCTGTAGCGTTGTATGGCGTTGTTGTGACCCAAGTGCAAGGCCTGGTACTTTGCCTTGTTGAACCTCACACAATCATCTCAGCTCATCGATCCAGCCTGTCCAGATCCCTCTGTAGAGCCTTTCTACCCTCAAGCAGATCAACACTCCTGTCCAAATTGGTAGGGAACCAACTTGCTGAGGGAACACTTGATCCCCTCCTCCAGATCATTGGTAAAGATATTAAACAGAATTGACCCCAACACTGAACCCTTGGGAACATCACTTGTGACCAGCCGCCAACTGGATTTAACTCCATTCACCACAACTCTTCAGGCCCTGCCTTCTAGCCAGTTTTTTACCCAGTGAAGAGTACAACTGTCCAAGCCACAAGCAACCAGCTTCTCCAGGAGAACGCTGTGGGAAATGGTGTCAAAGGCTTCACTAAAGTCTAGGTAGATAACATTCACAGCCTCTCCCTCATCCACTAAGTGGGTCACCTTGTCATGGAAAGAGATCCGCTCAGTCAAGTAGGACCTGCCTTTCATAAACCCATGCTGACTGGGCCTGGTCACCTGGTTGTCCTGGATGAGCCGCATGATGGCACTCAAGATGATCTGCTCCATAACCTTCCCTGGCACGAAGGTCAGACTCACAGGCTTGTAGTTCCCCAGATCCTTCTTCCAGCCCTTCTTGTAGATGGGCATCACATTTGCTAACCTCCAGTCAACTGGGATCTCCCCAGTTAGCCAGGACTGCTGATAAATGATGGAAAGCAGCTTGGTGAGCACTTCCACCAGCTCCCTCAGTACCCTTGGGTGGATTCCATCTGGCCCCATAGACTTCTGTATGCCTAAGTGGTGTAGCAGGTCACTAACCATTTCCCTTGGATTATGGGAGCTTCACTCTGTTTTCTGTCCCTGTCTTCCAGCTCAAGGGGCTGGGTACCCTGAGAACAACTGGTCTATTAAAGACTGAGGCAAATAAAGCATTAACTACTTGCATCCAATAAAGGATGGAGATTCTCCTTAGCCATTTTTTTGTTATTGCCAACATATTTATAGAGACATTTTTTAATTGCCTTTTACAGCGGTAGCCAGATTAAGTTCTAGTTGAGCTTTGGCCCTTCTAATTTTCTCCCTGCATAACCTCACCACATCCTCATAGTCCTCATGAGTTGCCTGCCTCTTCTTCCAAAGGTGAAAAGCTTTCTTTTTTTTCTTGAGTTTCCACCAAAGCTCTCCGTTCAACCAGGCTGGTCTTCTTCCCTGCTGGCTCATCTTTTGGCACATGGGGATAGCCTGGTCCTGTGCCTTTAGGATTTCTTTCTTGAAGACTGTCCAGCCTTCCTGGGCTCCTTTGCCATTCAGGACTGCCTTCCAAGGGACTCTGTCAACCAATCTCCTACAGCTGGGCCAAATCTGCCCTCCAGAAGTCTAAGGTAGTAGTTCTGCTGACCCCTCTTCTTACTTCTCCAAGAAGTGAGAACTATAGTTTCATTATCATTATGCCCAAGACAACCTCCAACCATGACATCACCCACAAGTCCTTCTCTGTTCATAAACAACAGGTCTAGCGGGGTGCCTTCCCTAGCTGGCTCACTCACCAACTATGTCAGGAAATTGTCTTCCACACACTCCAGGAACCTCCTGGACTGTTTCCTCTCTGCTGTATTGTATTTCCAGCAGACATCTGGTAAGTTGAAGTCCCCCATGAGAACAAGGGCTAGTGATTGTGAGACTTCTCCCAGCTGCTTATAGAATATTTCATCTGCCTCTTCATCTCGGTTGGGTGGTCTATAACAGACTCCCACCACGATATCTGCCTTGTTGGACTTCCTCCTGATTCTTACCCATAAACGCTCAACAGTATGATCAACATAATTAAGCTCTAGACAGTCAAAACACTCCCTAACATACAGGGCTACCCTATTGCCTCTCCTTCCTGGCCTATCCTTTCTGAAGACTTTAATCTCCTTCTGTTGATTATATGTGCATCTGAAATGGTTATTATGACCTTTGACTCGGTAAAACAAGGTCAGTACAGAGACTATCTTTACTGAATGGGACTAAGGCTCAGCTGCTGATGTCCACCTCCTTAGGAATTCCCATTTCTGTTTCACTGACACTAATGACAGTCTTGAATCTAAATCAGTAAGGTGACTAGACTCTATTTTCTCCTCTTTTGTCATGGAAAAACATCTCAAAGCTTAGAGAGTTTTGAGTTGTGTTTTTTTCCCAATCAGAGATTATTTCCTTGTTGATCACAACACTGGTGGATTCAGCTCCATTTCAGTGAAATAAATCATCCAAATAAATTGTGGTGCCAAAGTACTTGATGCTGTGAGTGCAACTATCCTTTCTGTAACAATAACCAACTTAAATTGGCATTCCTTTTTAAAATATCCTAAAAAGACAAATAGATCATGAGAAGACCCTGGGAATTAATATTTCAGAACAGATGTTAACAGGACTTTCTTTCAGAGAAGACAAGCAGCCACCAGAATCATACAGTAGTTGCTGGTGAAAAGTTCTGCATTCAGACTCCATTTATTCTGTCATAAAATAATCCTGAAAAATTTTCTTGAGAAAATTTAATATTGCCTCAATCTGTGGCAGAACTCTCAGTTCAAAACGGACAAAGACCTTGGACTAGGAGAGAGTACAATTCCAGTCAGATCTTACTGAGTTACAATCTGTTAAAAATCAGCCACTAACGTTCTTTCTGCTTTCTTCCCTCAGGAAAACTATGACAGCCTCTCAAACTAATGTTTGAGCTCTAAGAGCAGTTCACCTGTGTTATTACCAAAAAAGCAGGCAAAGGAAAGAGAACATATTTACTGGTAACCAACACTCAGGTTCTGGAAGAATGCATTTACTTGCAACCAGTGTTCAGGTTCTGGACACAGCAGAAAGGCCACAACAAGAAAGGAGGTCACCGAGGCTTGCTTCCATTGAATCCACTATCTCACAGTTCTCTCAACTGAAACATTCACAGTTAGGCAGAAGTACAGAAAAAAAAAGATAAGGGTGAATAAAAAGCTAACTGTGGAAAGAAACAAACACACCCAAAATGTTCCTGCTCCTGGGAAAGTATTCTGAATCAGTGCTTATTTTTATACACACCAACAACGCTAGTCTTCTGTCCATATCCTGAAAGTAAAGCTCTCATAAAACAATCAAGTCCAGAGAAAGGACACCCAGTGAGTTGCAAAGCCAAGAAACTGAAGAGATTCACAAGGTGCTGTGGCAGGCTGTTGGCTCTGAAGATTTTTTAATTCAAACGTTTACAGGAACTCTCCTCAGTGGAAGAGCAGTGTTGAAAGACAGACATTAGGAAACCAAAGACGAGGAGGATTTGTATTTCACCTTTATATGCTTTCAGCTTAAGTGAGAACAAGAAAAGTCATGTCTGAAACTTGGAAAGAGAGATCTGGAGCCAGATTTACCTTCTCCAGAGCAGAGAGATTTGAGAAAATTGAAAATCCAATGAGGAAAAACTCTGTCCACTGAAGGAAGCTTCAGCAGAAAGAGACAAAACACGAGCCAAGGACCACAAAAGGAAAGGGCAGTCCTCTTAGCAGACAGAGCAAGAAAGCAAGTGGTCTAGAGAGGTCACTATATCCTGAAAGGAAATTAAGAAAAATATTAATTAAGGGAAGAATAAAGTATTAGGGCTTAGGAGTTCCTCTATAAACAAGGCCAAGAGATCATTGACAAAACTACTTAATTTTGAAAGAAGACAGTTTAGAATGCCACAATAGTGTGAAATGTCATGCCTTACGCATCACATTTTAGGCATGAAGAGTGATGATGCTCTACGGCTAAGGCTAAAAACATTTTAATGATATCAGGTAAGTGCATTGACTTGGAGAACAAAGAGACACTGTATTGGGAATACTACCCACAAAGCTTGCTCTCTATTCTGTCAGCTTGATTTTTAGGCTACATAACATTATTTTAACAGCTGTCAATGTAATACTGTAAATACACTTAAGAGTATATATTTTATTGATTATGGGTTAAATGCACCCATTAATACAGTGGATGGTAGTGATAGGGTGCATTTGTCAGAAAGATTACACGCATACTGTGCCAGGACACATCACCTAACAGCATTTTGTGAGCACCGTGGATTTGCCGTAACAGGGTGAGGGGACTGCAGAAAAATTGCTTTCAGATAGAATTTAATGGAGTCTACAGATTCCTGAGCAGAATCTGGGTTTTCTGATCCCAGATACTCTACGTATTTTTATGATTTAAAACACTGTAGAAATTAAACATTAGCTGTCAAAAATTTTATTGCAGGAATAAATATCCTCTGTCGTTTAAGGAATTTTTATATTTTTCTTAAGCCAACCATACTAATCACTATTGTCTAAACTGATAGCTACTGGCAATGGCAAAGCTCATCACCTGCAAGCTCCCTTGCCACTGTTCTTTTGGGAAAACTATCTTAAGACAAACAGATGTTTCTGCTGTTTTAAACCAACAGGAAATGGACTGACTTTCTCCCTTTTCCTTTCCTAGAAACAAATACTAGCAAAGAAAAATCCTAGCACAGCTGTACGCAACACTTTCCTTATAACAATATGTCTGTGTGGGAGGCAGGCAGTGAGTGGGAACAAACAGGCCAGGGGAAGTGAAATGCAGCATGCAGAAGATGAACACAAAGAATTCATTTAAAAGTCTGTGAGTGGATTAGTGCAGCATACTGTTGATACACTAGCAGGGTAAAAACAGTGTGATGTACAAGAGTTTGCTTTAAGATAGGACCTGAATCCTATCTCAACTGTAATATACAAAACTGAATCATTTATCAGCTGAGAGCCTCAACCTCTTCCAAGTGAATACATATTCAAATCATCAGAAAGCTTCATTAGTCTGAACAGACTGCAGGCTTGATGGCCAAGCTGCAGCCTGATTGTTAAATAAATGTCTTTAGGTCAAGCCCAACAAATGAAATAATATGGTGAAATGCAGAACTCTTGCTGTCTTTATGCACACAAAACAAACATTTCCATTTTCACTGCCGACAAATTGGCATCTTTTCTCACGCTAGATTTACATAAAAAAGGGAAAAAGCCATTGAAGTTATTGCATTGCAGGCTTAATCATTATAGGAGAAGAAAACAATGAGACAAAACATTGCAGCAAACCTGATTTTAATTGTTTTATGCTGGAATTACGACATTTTAAAGTCATGAAAAGCTTCAGAATAGGAAAAGGCAACTTTTGAAAGAGTGCTTCTGCTGTGACATTCTTACACCAAAACACAAATTGATGCTGCCATCTATTGGTCTAAATATGCCGTTTCCAGAAGAACAACTCAATGGCTAACCTGAACAATCACTTGTATTATTCTTAGGACTATTCTTTCTTTCCCTAAATTTTAACTCTCGGAAATCCATATCTGTTGTTCAGAAAGAAACAACAATGTATTTAAGGAGATTCTAACCAAAGTTTTAATTTCTATTTCCCAGTAGTTTTTAACTATTTCTTCCATAAGGGTTTTTGTCCATTTATCCAAAAGGTTGGGAGGAGGGCAAGGAATGCAGAAAGGAGTTTTTGCAAAGTCAGTCAGTAAATGTCTTTATCATCACACCTCTTAGTCCATAAAATGCAAGTTTTAAGGAAAAAAACTTCACAATACTGACTGGAAATGCAGGCAAAGCACCACCGACTCTGGCCTTTTTAGGGGAGGTATGTTGTACCCTATGGCTGAAGTCTGAAGCCAACAACTGTAGCAAGGTAAAAATCCCAGTGTCACCCCCCACTGCTCCTGGCCAAGGGGTTTATCCTCCTGTGACTAACTCAGCTTAACACAACAGGCTTCAGAACCAAGGGTCCACTTCACCTGGGGAGCCGGGGCACTGGTGTCCACAGCCTGACAGCTTTTTGCAGCACAGCACTACTTTGTTCAATCAAAAGCATTTCAGTACTTGCATGCCTGCTTCTCTTCAGAACTCTTCATACCTAGATATGTCCCTAAAGATTTTGTCCTTCCGATACTTTTCTCTCCCTCTTCTCTCTGCGAAGAGATTTTTATCTTTCTCCAGTCCTTCCACTGTGCTAGTCAGATGACCCTCACTATAGCACTCATAAAATTATTACAAATCAACATTCATAGGATTATTTCTCAGAGTAGATTTCAGATCTAGATTCAGATGCCTAAATTTAGGTATTTAGGTAATGCGTAGAAACTAAGTGGCTATTACAGTGAAGATCTGGAGAGATCCATATGAAATATAGATATTCTAGTTTACGGCATGACAGCATTCTAGACTAGTGACTGCTCTGACTAGACCTTCCACTGGTTATAATGGGAGACTAAGTTTCTAGTGCACAGGCAGAGAGCATTTGAGAGGTATCTCAACTTGGATTTGAATCTCACAAGCACTGTAAAGAACAGCATCTAGTTGCCTAAACACAACCACATAGTACGATTTGAGATGCAGTCATGTACCTAAGATACCCACGTGACGAGACACAGGACTGATCCATGAAAAGCACACGTTTCCCATGAATAGCTGGAGTCCTGGTGGTCATACCATATGAAATGGTATGATGACTGGACCCTGCTTTTAGAGATTCCTTCAATTGCCTAAACTTAGCTACACAGGGGCATTTGAAATGCTCTAGGGTATCCTGTCTGGCCTTCAGTTGCCACTCTAGTAAAGGTCTCAACTAGGTCTTCTGCCAAATCCACCGGTCCCATGTGGATGTCTCAAACACCCTACAATGTCTCAAGTGGCACTAGAGGCCTATGTTTAAGCAACTTAGTGTCCTCACATCTGCCACAGTACATATGCTTGGGAAAAAAAAAAAATCTGATTTGTACACAGCTGTGCATAAAATCCTCCTCTGTTGCAGAAAGCCTCAATAACTGGAATTCAGTAACAGATAATAGGCTAATCATGTGCCTAGAGTCATGAAAAGACTCCACAGAGTAATCTGAACTTTACTTTTTCCAGGTTACTGGCTGATCTAATCAATACTAGATCAAAGTCTTTCAGATCCAACAACCCATTACACTATGCACTGGACTGACTATTTGTGCCTCAAATGGATGAGGTTCTTAATGCAGAGAGAGGTCTCCTGCTTGAAGGTAAAAGGGTGTTCAGGTAGTGCAGAAGGACTTCTCAAAGCCAGAAGAATTTCAGACTTCATTCTCTTGCTGTAAATTAGATAACTGGGTTTTATAATTGTAGGTGTACTTCTGGAGATAGTCTCAACAGATTTTACAGTCTCCTGCAATGCAACCCACTCACTTCAAAATTTGGCTTCTACAACAAGTTCTTCTGGCTAGATTTTCCTTTTTCTTTTTTTTTTCCCCAGAGGACCATGTTACTTTTGTGAAACAGCTGGGTGAAGATTTAGATTGCATTGCTAAGCACTCATGTCAAGTAACACTAGCCTCAAATCTGTACCCTTTGATGCATGTATTTAATCTTAACTCAGCATTCATAGAAGAAAAACTTTTCCTTTTATTCCATTCTTTCATCATACAATCTTTTATTAATCTGATCTGACAATTTTAGTAATTTATCCAGTAATCACACAGTCTATTCTCTTTCAAGCCATTAGATTGGAGAACATGATTGTCCAAGCTAGCAGTTGCAGATGTAGTTGGCCAAAGACCGGTCCTCAAACTTCCTTTTACTATGCTTCGTTTTTAAAGTGCTGATTCAGTGTCTAGGGACTGCTCCATGGGGCTGTTATACATCATTTCAAGAGCAACTAAGTCTAAGCAAACAGGCCCATGCAGCAACTCAGTACCCAGCAGCAGAGCTACCTACCGAGTAGGTAGGAAGTACATGTCTGTGTAGAGTGACTGTATTTTATCTACTTAACTACCCCTAAGAGGGGACTAGATTTGCCCCGCACTTCCTAACTTAGCTTAGGAAGAGATTTACAAGATTAACACCTTACCCTGGTGCCTTAAATGCCTTACCTTCTGCTGTTCTGAGTCTTGCATTTGCAATTCTGTAGCCTGTCTTCCACTTGCAGCTCTGCATGGGAAAGGACACCCAGAGGAGGATATTCACCTAGAAGATCCCACCACTTCCCTTTAAAGTTGGCCACTGGGAAAACTTTGTCCTTCCCCCTTTTTTCCTCTCACTTGTTTGCTTTCCTTTTTTTCCATGACAGTAACTTTCACCTTCAGTATCAATTTACTGATGCTGAAAGACTGCTTTTCAGCTGCAGACTTTGCAAATAGATCTTTGCACCTTGCATATAAACCTGTTTCAACATCCTCTGTGCAACACACTGCCCATATAAATGCGCTTTATTGCATGCGCAAGTGTAGTTCTTCACATGCTTAAATCAATCTGAGCTGCCCTTAACTTCCAAACACACATTCCTGCCCCCTCTCCGGTGAGGGCACAAGCTGTTGTGTGACTCTGCGAAGAAGTGTTTAAGTACAGTTGTAAGTCTAGGAGTAACTTCTCCTTTCCTCTCAGTCCCAAAATTGATTCACTTCCATGAGTAGCTCAACTCCCAGTGCTGGAGCCAGGAAACTTGCAGGGACACAAAGGCTGGGGACAAAGGACAGAGGAGGAATCACTGTCACCTCAACATAAATAATCTTAGCCTGACATGGAAGCTAGCCCTCAACCTTGCACACAAACAGCAGCTCTTAGACCACATTTCCATGAGTTACTGAAAAGGACCTTTTGTGCCACTTGAAACACTAGACTTAACTGGTCTGAAGATATGCCCTGGGCTGAACTTAATACTTCATTTTTTTTCTCAAGCCATTCATCTTGCCAGAATCAAAGTTCCCAAACACAATCTCCTAATGTTAATCTGTATCTTCACCTATTTGAAAAGCACATTTGTTTTAAACAGAGATCGGTAAAGGGAATTTAGTCACAGTATAAAAGACAAAAACAGCTTCCAACTTACTTTGCATCTGTTTTAGTAACAGACAATAATCTACAGTCAGAAACAGATGAACATTAAAAATACTGATTACAGCATATTACCTACATTATTTTTCAAATGTTATTTTTAAACAGTCTATATGGTCTGCATTTACCTGGGAACTCCAATAACACTTCCACTACTCAACTGCTAGAAATCAGAAAATGAATGCTAAATACAACATGGCAGTAGAAGATAATAAATGTAACATATCATATCACTGGAACAAAATACAGTACTACAGCACGTGCTTCATATCTGGGACTTCACTCACTATTATAGTAACTCCAGAATCTGTCTCCAGACTTCCCTCAGGTAAGGGTGGGTAGGAAGTGCACAGCAATCCCAATGGGTAGAGGAGCAGGATCCTACGCACTGAGGAGCTAGCAACCCACGCTGCAGCGAGCCTGAGCCGGCGTGGGCTGTGCCGTGCCCGTGGCCAGCATGGCTCGCAGGATGGGGCTGTGCTGCACAAACCCCTCGGTCGCAGGACAGACTCACTGCAAAAGAAGGGCCTGCGGGCAGCTTACCCTTGGTGTCATCTGCACAGCCTTGCCTTTATCTAACAGCTCAGGAAGTTCTTATGTGAATCATTCCTGTTTTGACTATAGCATTGACAGAGTTGCCCCCTTGTAAGAAAATCCTGTAAGAGTGTGAATGACCAAGGAGGGGAGAATCTCTGCTGCAGTCGAGGTCTGCACGGTGTGCTGTGCGGGTCGCAGTCCTGTTCAACGCTGCATGCCTCGGGGCTCCCAGCATCTGAAGAGGTGGAAGGTTACCTGCCCTACTCTCTTCTTATACCATCAGATCCAATAAACAGCATTTTAAATTACATTTGCAGAGCATAAGTGCCTTCCTTACTGGGATCATAATGGACCAGCACCTCCCAGTGCACAAGGTGATGAACAACTATTTCCAACACAGGAGCAGTCCCAGAACAGTACTATCCATTCTGTTTCCTCTTACTCTGGTATTTCTGTGTGAGTCAATACAGATGCACAGGTGGTATGTGTTTATGCAGACAGGTGTATCTAGTTATTTACTACTTAGTTATTTATCAGTTTTCTAGCCACAGTGCTACTAATGCACTAGCTAGTAAAGCCATCATGCATGGGCAACTGCACTCAAATAAGCACAGTGAAGGAGGCAAGCAGTGATTCTGGCCTTGTGTCCCACTCCACCTGTTTGTTTTGTGATCAGAAAAATCAAATGCCCTTGGTTACCTAACGCGGTCAGAGAAATAAAGTTCATGGACCATTTTACCCTAACACAGGAACACAATTCCCATGAAAGAAAGGTAACAAAGAAACAAACTGAAAGATTGCACTAGATGTACTAATCATTTTCTACAAAAATAAATAAAATCTTAAAAGTTAGCAACTAGTAAGTGTTTTGGGGTTCTGTTCCCACAAATATGTTCCAGTAACTAAGTTCAGATTCCAGAATTCACCATTTCATGGTTTTTACTGGCTTGCATTTTTTCCAGTCTAGCTTTTTTTATCCGGTAGTCAAACTAATCTCATTATAAAAGCAACTCAAACACATGTAAGATTTCTCAATATTAACAAAACTCATTTCAGGCACCACAGTTAGCTTTTTAAACCACGACGTATGCAAGCAGAGACTCAGGTCAGCAGTGACTAGAAATAAAACACAAGTAATACAACAATCAGACACTGTTCTGTAGAGTAATGAAAGAGTTTTCTTCCAGGTTATTTTTGTTTGCTTATTTTTTTATAGTTCTAGGTATTGTTACTATAAAAAAAAATCAGAATGAAATGTTAAAAACCTAAAGTTATCACGAAGTTATCAAGAATAAAGTTATCAAGAATCCGGGGAAAAGTAAAATAAGGTAAAGTCAACTGAAATATTTTCCTCAGACAATTCTGAAATGCTGAATTTTCATTTCAAACTCCTTAATTTCTAAATATTTTTGTAAATTCAATATATAATAAAAGAGTAATTTTGAACCAAAATACTTCAGAGTTCATAACCTCATTCTTTTTGATAATTATAAGATGCATAAAAATTAACAGAAAATTCATTAAGCAAATCTTTAAAAGAAAGGTAGCATTTTTCACTGATAAAACATGCTATTAGAAATTCCTGAGCTGTTTTGCTTATTTCTTATTTTACAGATTACACCTGGTATTACTTTTGGAGCTCTAAAAGACCTGATCTAATATAGTTCCTTTGTGGAAAAACAAGGAAAAATGGGAAGAAAACCTATCTCAGAGAAAGAAGTTTTTTGAATTGCAAATTAATACATATACTACCTTACATTTCTCTCAGACTGTTGTATTAGATACAAATTACATTTAATTCAGGATGAGCTAGAACAGTTTTTCCATCTGTACTAGAATTGTACAAATACCAAAGATGATGTTTCAAAATTTAGAACATATTGAAGAATAAAATACTTGCATGGTCAGTGAAGAAAACTGCTCCACTCACTTAAATTTTCAATTTTTTTAATCTTCAAGAATTGATAGTTTAAAACCAAGATTTTTCATACCATCTTCTCAACGATTACTCAAACTTACTACAGTAATGACAGCACTGACAGAGGGCTCTGCCCTTCTCAATAAAGGATTTTTCCTAACCAAACACTGAGGATTAAAGAACTGAGATAGCTGACCAGGCAGAATGATTAAAAGGTGGAAACCTGAGAATGGTTTCAAGCCATTTTTCAAAATGCAGCCCTCATAATTTTATATCCAATTTCTAAGAAAAGAGTGCTTAATTTTTAATGATACAGATTCTAATCACATGACACAAAATAACAGCAAAGAAAAGCAAAACCTTTCTCTGAAGTTAACACTCTGCCTCCTCACTGCCATGGCTGTAGACTGTAACTCTAGTATGTAAATTTAAAAAAATAGAAACTGTTGGTTTCCATCTCTTTATTCCTTTTGACATGCTTAGGTCATCTGTCTTCTTTTAGAAGGAGATTATGTCTTCTAAATAAGGCTGCACAGACTCTCCTTAGTAAATTAGTTTTATTTTACTCTGAAATAATCTATGAAGTTCATTCAAATTTAGACTAAGTGGATAAACAAAGGATAAAAAACGTCAAATAATAGAAAAAGTACAAACCTCTGATTGTACATGCCCCGGAAATTATAATTTGCTCTATAATTGGGAATTGGCTTTGGATCTAATGGCCTGTAGATGGCAGGCTCTCCTCTTTTCATAGCCAGACCATTCAGCTCCACTGTTGGAGTTATACTGCCTGCAAAAAACCAAAGAATACATGTAAGGCACTTAAACCACAAATACTGCAAAAAATAACAAGCAAGGCTGAGATGAGCAGCAAAAAAAGACTGGCAATTCCTTTTTACTCTTAAATTAAAAAACAAGCAAATAAAATGACACTTCAGTCTCTCTAAGAGATGTGAATATAGATGTCAATTTAATCACAAGCAATGAAAAAGAACATTTAAACATTTATCTCAGTGCATTCTCTATGCAGTTTCAGCAGATTAATCTTCACACATGAATGAGAAATTCAGTGCTATAATCAAGCCAGTTATTCATCTTTCCAAAGTGCTTATAATACATTAGGACACTTTCTGAAACTATAGAGATAAAAGAATAATGTCTCTTACTGCTGAATAACATTAAATAAAACCAAAAATAAGCAAAGAGGCAGTCAAACAAGCTAACAGTAATAGGCATTGCTGCAGTCATTTGGTAATCTTACAACAAGCTAGAAAAAATGTTTTATTTGCAAGACTTGAAAACTTAAGACCATAACTAAAAACTAATGATCTATCAGGAACGATGTAACAAATTGAAAATACAACTCCTGGAAATCGGTGTCACTACAGCCATCTACTGGTGACAGAATACAAAAATAGAAACCAGACAGCACTTGCCCATTTGTATGTCCTCCAAAAAGCCAAATAAAGAGATATACTGTGACTTCATTTATTTTTTTAATTGTATTTTTCTTACAGTAAAATGTTCATCTACAGTATTCTCCATTTGCACTGTTGTAAGAAAATCTTACATGAGGTAAATGTACATTCCAATAAAAAGGAGTTAATATTTTCTCTAAATATTTTTGTAACAGGTTCAAATGATTCTAGCCTTAGCACAGCTGTGCTAAATTTGTCAGTCTGCCACTGAGGCTTTATATGCCAAACTAGGAAAGTTTTTATGCATTACTTATTCAAAAACTTTTATTAACAACAATTTTAGTATCTTCCAGAGCAAGGAATGTCTATGAATCCAACTATATAATAAAAATGCAAAAAGTCATTTTGATGAGGAGATACCTCTGCGCATACAATACACCTTTCTTAGGGCAAAATTACACTATTAAGTGATTTTCCTGGTTTTGGCTGGGATAGAGTTAATTTTCTTCATAGCAGCTGATACAGTGCTGTGCTTTGGATTTAGGATGAGAATAACGTGGAATACACATGGATGTTTTAGTTGTTGCTGAGCAGTGCTTGCACAGAGTAAGTTTCTTAGTTTTCTGCTTCTCACATTACCCCACCAGTGAGTAGGCTGGGGTTACACAAGAGGTTGGGAGGGGACACAGCTGGGACAGCTGACCACCACTGACCAAAGGGATATTCCATACCATATGACATCATACTCAGCATAGAAAGCTGGGGGAAGAAGAAGGAAAGGGGAGACAGGTTCAGAGTTACAGTTATCTTCCTAAATAACCATTATGTAACTCTCTGGGAAAAATGCTTTACTATGGTAATAATGGTCAGTTCAATCTGGTTTCATCCAATCTGTCTACTGTTGAGCACATACAATCACTTTGTGTACATCTGAGCTTTATCTAGATAACACGTTCACTTACAGTTCAACTATTTTAGGTATATGCATGAAAAACTCTCCCATGCAAACTCACTAGAGGTTCTTCATTATACTATAGTATCTATGAGACAGCTATGTTGATTCTCGTCCTCCAACATAACTCATACCTTGTTAAATTTATTTATTAGTGGTATAATATTCCAACACTTCAACAAGATTTAACACACAGAGGAAAATGTCATACCTGGATTATTGTTAACGTTATTTTTGGGTGGTCTAGGCGTTGGTTTAGGTAGGGTAGTTTCATTCAATGCTTTGCTAGCAGCAGCGTGTTGGGCTTTTTTAATACTGCTTCCTTCAGCTTCCCAGGTCTGTTCTCCGAGAGTCAGCTGCACTGTGAACATCTTCAAAAACAAAGAACAGGTAAACACTGGCAAGATTATCACTGTAGATTAGACCAATCTGTATAAAAACTTCCAGGGCTGAAGAGAAACTGTGCTCTCTTTTCATTATATTCAACTCCATCTGATAATATATCTGATTCTTACAGAGATTGGTGGTCCTTATTAGTGGGCAACATTTGGCCTTTCAAATGACAAAGTAAAATAGTGTAATATTAATGTCAACTATCAAAGAACAGAATACTATTTAAATCAAGTAACAATAACTGAAAGCTGGTCCTCTGCTCTTGGAAGACTATACACAAGTCAGTTAAAACCACATTTCTTCACACATTTGAACAAGTTTAGTCACTTTTACCTGTAAAAAACAGGTAACGAATGCTACTAAAAAAAAAAAAAAAGTAATTTTGTAATAATTCTGAATGAACATAAATGACTGTACACTCTTCAATGCAGCAGAGAATTTGGCTCAAATATTTTTACACAGTGAAAGAATTTCTCACACAACCTAATTTCTGAAAATAATGTGTATTGTTAGGGCAGAATCACAACTCAAATATGTTCAAAAATCTTAAGTAAGAAAGAAAAGAAGTATTAACTTTTTGAATGAAACTGCAGTTCTTTAATGTGGACTCTATAGTGAAGACAGGAACTGTAAAATTTCAGAGTTCAGAAACAGACTACTGATAAAAAAAACATTTCAAAATCTGCAATAAAGGATTATTTCAAGCAGTATCTATGCTGTACAAGTCATGAAGACAGAACGCAACGTACATTTAAGATATTAGATAGAGCCTATCTTCTGTCTGACACACACATGTTCTGTTTAATTTGAGCATCTAAGAACGAGAGGAGAAAGGGTAAGAACTCAATGTCTTTTCCATACACATAAGGCAGGATTTAATAGTCAGATACATATGGCAAACAAAGATGTTCCCATCTCATAAAATAGACTAGCTTACTTGAGGCAACATAAAGAAATCTACATATTAGTGTGTCCAGTATTTAAAGTGAAATTTTCATTTGAATATCTATTTGCTCTATAATTTAAACGAATATTTAAATTCACTAGATCCAGGACCAAGTATGTAGAGATGAGCATAACGGGCAACCTTTAAACTTGCCTTTACATATATTTTCACTTAGCATGTACTTGCAAACAAGCATTTGAACACAAGTACGTATGTGCCTCCCAACTCAGACCTGTACACATGCACACAGTGCATATGAACTGAATATATATATATATATATATATAAATACATACTTGTATCTTAATTACAGGCTTGAATTTTGGCCCACTGTAATTTTCAGAAGCACAGTGCAAGTCTCTGTATCACAGTTCCTACTGCCATGTCTTTTTTTCCACAGCAGTCATGACATTTCCTCACAGAGAAGGGGTAAGAGAGAAACAGTTTCTTTATTTTGCAGTCTGTCAAAACCTACCCCTAACTTGAAAGCTAAGTTGGATATTAGAGCTAGAGCTAAATACCCATAAGTACATAAATTGTCTATAAACATACATCCTTACTACTGAAGGAACTGAAACTTTATTTCTGGACGGAAGCTTATATATTTTATATTTTGCAAGAAAGTAACAGTGCAGTATTTTTACAGGAGGAGCATAATATCTAATTTCAATAAAAACATGATGAATAATGGTTACTTATCTACCTATAACTCTCCTCTTAATGCTTACAGCAATAAATAGGAATTCAAGTTAATAAATGGCTTGCTCAGTAAATTTCTATAGCCAGAACTCTAACCTTCTTGCTTAGCCCATCTGACAAAAAACTCCCACAAAAAAACCACACACAGTAGCAGGTGGGAATTTAATTAAAGGAATAAAATTGCCTAAAATCAAAGTCTGGAGCAGCCAATGAAGTACTCAAGTTCTCCAAGATCAGTTCTGCTATGGCCTGAGAGGCGTTTCTCACCAATTTTCTGAGAATGTGTCTATGCCTTACATTCAACCTAATTACCTGATGGCTACAGAGCAGAAATGCAAAGGTCACCGTGCTTTGTGCTTGTTTTCATTCTGCTGTATTCGTAGGGTCGGTTGCCCTTAGCTCTCACAATTCTTTCCTCTTCACTTTCTCTGCATGTAGAACTTTCTCTCCTCCTTCCCAGTCTTTTGAAGTGTTACGTCCCTTACTCCTTTCCCTTTTCTCTCTACTGCCATCCACTTTCTTTTGCCACTGCTTCTTTTAAATTTGTCTCCTGAGATGTCATTGACACAGAAGCACAGAAACAATGATCAATCTGACTAACGTACTCAAAAATGTCATTTATGCTAATGAAGACTTTCTGATTTTTCTTATGATGAAGAATCCACCTGGTGGGGAGACTCCTAGAAACCCTAACTGGGCTATCAGAAAGCACCACTTCTCTCCCAGCTCCACTGTTTCTAGCTTCTCATTTCACCCCAATTGTTGAAACCTACTTTCCAGAGGCAACTAGAAAAAAGGACATAAAAATTTGCTAACATTTGTGGTCATAACACAGACAGTTGCCTTGTAGAGCCTGTCTCTGAAAATAATGAAAACCACTAGTGGATGGGAACAGAATATGTGTAGGGGAAAGCAATGTGAGATGCTCCTTAAATGGCAAACAGGAGCAGCAGCATTGCATCCTTCAGGTCATGCTTTCTAGGACAAACTCAGCTTTGTTTCACACAGTCTATTGGGTATATTACCATAGTACTAGCAAGACATTCTAATAAACTGCTGACACAGTTGTAATAATTTCTATGTCTCTGCTTTTCGTAGGTCAAATTTGCACAAGTCATAGAATCATAGAATAGTTTGGGTTGGAGGGGACGTTTAAAGGTCCAACCCCTCTGCAAGGAATAGGGACACCTTCAACTTGATCCAATTGCTCAGGGCCCCATCCAGCCTGACCTTGAATGCTTCCAGGGATGGAGCATCTACCACCTCTCTGGGCAACCTGTTCCAGTGTTCCACAACCCTCATTGTAAAATTTTTTTTTTCCTTTTTTTTCTAGTCTGAATCTACCTCCCTCTAGTTTGAAACCATTACCCCTCATCCTACCGCAACAGCACCTACTAAAAAGTTTATGCCCATGTTTCTTATAAGCTCCCTTTAAGTATTGAAAGCACTTCTGATTTCACAATAACGGAAAAAAAACCTAATATACAACACAGCAGTGAAAAGTTACCAAAAGTGCAACAGATTAAAAATGCTACAACCCAAAACCAACCAACCAGTATATCCTGTGGTGCCAAACACTTTCAGGAAGGGGAAGAGCACTTCAATTTCCATTTGCAATGAGGGATCCTAAAAGCTTGCTGATTCTCAGCAGCCCTGCACCTGCTGACATCATTTCCACCAGCATAAAGGATGCACCAACACCAACCAAACCAGAAGGTCAGTGGTTTGCATCAACTCTGTTCTAGCTGACAACATAACACGCAACTGAAAAACAAGGAGCGATGGCAGAGAGACAGCCCATAACGAGCTGAAACTGTTCATAATCTGCAGTGCGACCTCGGTCGTGTCTTGCACAGTTTTGCCACTCTAGAAATACTGGGTACAAAGCAGCTATTAATTACATCATTTTCTCTCTCATAGTTTTTCAGGCTTTTTTCTCCTCTAACAGGTTGCTCTTAACTAGGGAGGAAATTCAAAGAGAATATCCCTCTGTCTTCCCTATGATCTGAAAGCATCCCAACTTGTACTTATGAAATTAACTTGGACATCCAAATTGACATGAGAACTGATCAGCATTAACTGTCAGTTCACTAGAAACTTTAATGCTATAATCATAATAGGAGTCTTAACATCACTGAAAATCTTAAAGTTGCAACAGCATTTAAAGGAAAGAACAGTAGTAAAGTTTGTGCCTTATAACACAAGATCCAAAGATATGCTACCAATGCAATCAACTTTATGGACACAGAATTGTATCAATAAGCACTTTTTAAAATGACACAAACTAGCTTTGTCATCATCTGCACTACCATGAAAAAATGCAGAGGTTGTTATGAGAGGCGCACTGACTGGGGACGATTCATGCAGCTTATAAAGCAAATGCTCCATAATGATTAAGGGTGGCAACACAGTAGAAGGACCTTCACAAGGTCTTTGTGGAGACCAACAAACACAAACTCAAAGGTGGAAGTCAAAGTAAGGTACAAAATGATCTACAAGCCTTCAATGACAATACAGACATACTTTCTGAAAGCATTAAAAAAAAGAAAGTAAAATAAAGAACAGTAAGAAATCCCTTACGCTAGAAATGTGGCTGGGTTTGACAAGCACACTTGTCCAGAGCAAGACATTATCCGTTCAGCATTTAAGGTATGGCTCATCACCTGGAACTGTAACCTTACCTTGGCATGAGCAGGCCCTCTTTCATTCAGAAGCTTATACTGGGGTTGAATTCTATTGAAACGGGCTAACTCATTTACCAGACACATTGGCGTTTTCTCTTTGGGGTTTGCCATGTTATCTTGGAGAGGAGCTGTAAATAAAGAGTCTGTAAAGTTTTTGTGGAGAAATGTATTCTTCACAACTTTGCAAAGCTTTGCAAAAGCAGTAGCATGCTTAGAAAAGAAAATACTTTGGCTAAAAGATATTTTTTGCACATATGCTAAATACAATGCCTAAATACCATTTACATATTAATCATATGAGAATATGCATTTTACAACAACCATTCTATTACATGCAGTTTTTAAAAATACAACTATTTATTTCCAAAATGTCTCCATTAAAGATGACAGTGCAGGAGGACGTACACACACGTCACACTTTCTATGTCACTGAAGTTCACTGACAGGAGTATACTGATTTCAGGAATTGACTACTCTTTCAGAATGGTTTTTCGACTTTGAAGCAGCAGTGGACAGCATAAGAGTTTCAAGATAAATATAACATGAAACCCTGTGGTCCCCACGTGCTTCTCCCTGCTTCATCCCAGTGTTTTAGACTTTTCTCACAATAATGAAGTAACTCTCAGAGCCCTCCCAAAGAACACGTTTCCTTCCCCTTTAATGATTTTCTTCTGCTTTTCTTAGACTACTTCGTGTATACTGTCTTACTATTTTTTAACTTTCTGCAATTTCTTTTTCAACTTATTTGTATTTATCTCTAACACACAGTGTAATTTCTTGCTTAACTTTTTAGGATAACACTTCTGTATTTTACACCCATTTCAGCATAGGAACTACAGCATTTATTAGGCTACAAAGGAAACACCGAATACTGCCAAACAGTCTAAAGACGTTCTGTTCTAGGAAAGAGAAATACACTTGGAGATCTTCCTGCACCACTAAAACTTCTCTATAAAAGATACGCTCAGAATTTGACAGAATAGGCATGTTCTTTTCTGAGCTTTTATATCATTGATCAACATTTCACTGTGAATCTGAGCTCAGTTAAAGAAATTTAACTTACTAAACAGGCTATTTAGCCAATTTTTTTTTGTATGGGACTTTTTTTTTTAATTTTAATCTTCTTTAAGACTTAATGTTTTGGGGTTTTTTTTTTAATTAACAAGTCATCAAAAAGATTCATTTGAGCACCAAAGAAAATATATCTGGACCAACTTACCTGGTGAGTTGCTAGAAGGTGCAGGATCCACAAGGCCGGCAGTAGGACTGCTACAGCCAGCAGCCGATTCCGAAATGGATCCGTTCATTGAGGACGGCAGACTCAGTGTATTTGTAGTTGTAACTGGTAGGGGTAGCACCATAGGGGACATGGTAGGTCCAGACAAGTTTGCTGTAGTCTGCATCTTAACTTGTGCCATTGCTTATCACTGCAATAAAGAAATCATTATGAGCAGGGCACTTTATATTTTGAAAGTTAAAGAATGGTAATGATATTAAAAACAGTACTTTTTTTGCTCCTGGATCCAGGTCACAAAACTATCAACAAAAGTCATGTCTCTGTAGACATTGCTTCAAAACTGATGGCACAGAGAAACAGAGCTCAGAGCCAAAGAAAATCACCCAAGTAGAACCCACACCCCCTGACTCCAGGTTCTGTTGCTCAGCTATGGGGTGATCATGTCTGAAAGACAGCAGGAAGAACGATTATTCTAGAATAAAATTCCATATAATTATTCTGCAGATGAGATTAGCACCTGTCTATTTCTCCGAGAAAGAATGTCTTTGCAACAAACTGCCATAGCAATCTTTTGCCATAGTTTTCCCAGTAAAGTGCACATTAAATACCAAACAAGGCCAAAAGAGAAAAATCTGTATTTTTGCTGCCTGTTACCAAACTAGAAAAGAAAAAAAAAAAAAGAAAACAACCAACCAATCAAAAAACCCACCAAAGAAGTTCTGAAAAATCACTGGTTATCCAGCAAACAGGTGGAGCACTTCGATCCTTGTATAAATTACTACCACAGCTACCAAGACTTCCTAAACTAGCCTTTAATCCAGTGCCTAAAGCATTTACTTAGAATACGTCAGGTACTAATTATCTCTATCTGCCCAAATGAGTTTATTACCAGTACCTGTTATCTGGCTAAGTCTACAATCGTAAATAAACCAGGTTCAGGGCATGGCTCCTTCATACTACTCACTGAGACTATGCTCTTTGGCAAAATTTTGGCTATTGACAAAACACTTGCAAAAACCACACGGGAGCAGTTCCGAGGCCAGGAGGCACCCCAGGCAACCCACTCAAATAAGCAAGCAGGCAGTCATTCCCAGTCCTCCAGGGAGAAGCCTTCGGCTTCTCCTTTTGGCATCAGGAGTGAACACCATGATGTATTTTATTCAGTAGCACGGACATAGACCTTCTATTTTAGGGTTCATACAGATGATATGAGCTGCACAGAGCAGTCAGAGGGATGAAACTCGTAACAGCCAACAAAGAGCCTGGGGACCTGGGACCTCTCCCAGCAGCAGCTCTGGTCCCTCTGGCTGAGGCAGAGGAGGACAGGAGCCCAGCTCTCCTGCAGCACCCTGACCACTAAGCTCTTTGCTACTTCTGCTGGGGTAATTCTCTCTTCCTAAGCAAAAATCCCATCCAACACCTGAAAAACTTTCTAACTAAGGTCTTACTGAAATGAGTACAACTATATAAAAAATTGTCATTACATCAGTATTTTTGCCCCCACCTCCGCAATCCACTAAAGATATCCAAGTATCTCCACTCAGAGGGTCAGTATTGTTGGATTAAGGTCCCAAATCACTTGATACGCCACAAAGCGCAACTACTTCAGCACAGTTGCACTAGTATAATGAAAATAATAAATCCTATTACTGTGACTCTGCGCTTTGGAGAAGAGGTTCAGAGTGGAATGCCATTTTTACTACAGAGGAAAGACAGACAACTGGTTTAAATCTCTGGAAAGGTAAAAGGCAAAAAAAAAAAAAAAACAAACAAACAAACCACAAAATGAAAGCTGAGATCCAATCACTTGCCCTTTTCATAAATATCATAAGTAAAATGCTAACAGTGATAGATTGAAAAAAATACATATGCAGTCAGATGAGATATATTCAAATACTTCATGTGTTCAAAAATATAGACTAAATTCAGACTGTAAAAAGTCCTACTGTCACTTAACAGCATGTTACAGCAGTATTGTTAAAGCAGCCTAACTTAAAGACTGAAAATGCATATAACTACATTTTTTTTGTATACTATGTGATTAATTCTGATTTTAAACATATTAGTATAAATCAGAATGAATACAAAAAGTTTCTTAATTTCTTAAAATCAGAATAAAATTATAATGTATTAGGTGTTGAGGTTTTCTTATATATCTAAAGCTACAGGACTCCTACAAGAATCTGTAACTATTTTGTAAATTAATCTGTACAAATGAAGATGCCTAGAAGGTAAATATAATTGTAAGGATTAACTCTTTAAGTATGAGATACGGAAACAATAAATTTGTAATCAGTTCTAAAAATTTACTAGTAGAGACAACAGAGAGAATACAGTTGATACAGTGCTGTTGTCATTTTCACACTACCATACAATCTTTGATGTCATGACAAAAAAGGGACAAAACCTATATGCTCTATCTTTTCTTAACATTTTTTACATATGTACCAGTGTTGTACTATTTTAGAAACAGCGAAGCAAAAACATTTTGGGGTCTTCCAGCCATGAGCATAGACCTGTTTGCTACCACACAACAAAATGCAGAACTTGTAGGAGAGAGATTTCTCTAAGCTGGTCAGAGATGAAATGCCGTTATATAATCAAAAATATTTTAAATCTTCTATGTGGATATTTTTTAAAAATCTGGCACACACAGAAGGGATAATTTATTTAGGGTATTATGGCTCCCACATCTCATTTCAGGTGGCTAACCCAACTCACATCTAGGAAACCACTACAGCCCAGTGTCTCCAGAGGAGTTTCTCGTGATGCTAGGCAGTGGTTACAGGTCTCTGGATCTCTGCAAGGAAGCCAGACTGCGCAGCGGTGACTGCCAGCTTTGTGTCTTTATTAAGCTGCCAGCTGCCACGCCGAGACATCACAGCAGTGACATTTCTTGTACTCTTAATCACATACACGTCTACTCAGTTGAAGTCCACAAGTCACAGTGCTGCAATTTTTGTAAAGTTATATTTCAGAGCTTACGGTGCCTTCTGAAGTGCTGCAATGTTTTTTCCTCCCTTATTCTAACCTCTACAGCTTTATTAGAAATGCTACAGCAGACATTTAAAGGGATGTAAATATACTATAACTGCATTTTACTTCATTTCTACTTTTAAAAGCACTTTGTACATAGGCAATTACACAGGCTTCATTTAATAGTTGGCATTAACTTCCTTGTTAAACTATGTACAAGCTGTGAATTTTTCTCACACACCAAAAAATCCAAACCAAATCAAACTCACATTAAGACAACAGAACAACTCCCTGCTCACATGTTAAAAAGAAAATACTGCTGTCAGATATTCCATTCATTTTTCTTGTAAGTTAGGAAACACAACGTGAATTTAGTTACAGTCACAGATGCAGAATATTTTTTAAAAACTGTCAATACACTTGTGTGGAAAAAATACACTTGTGGTGCTAAAAAGCAGGTAAAACACCACACGGTCTCTCACTCACTCTCCCCTCACCACCCTCCGCAGTGGGACAGGGAAGAGAATTGGGAAAGAAAAGAAGGCAAAACTCCTGGGTTGAGATAAAAATAGTTGAAGAAAACAATAGAGGAAAAGAAAACTGAAATGCAAAACAAATAAACAAACAAAACCAATAACAGAAAATATGTAATTTCCAGTACAATAGCTCAGAGTGGATCTCAATGCCCAGCTCCCTCCCCAGCAGCAGGAAACTCCCCTCAGCACTGTCCCCAATTTATATACTGAGTATGTCATCACATGGGATGGAAGAGCCCTTTGGCTAACTTGGGTAAACTGTTGCCAACAGTTGGGTACCCCAGCTGTTGGCTAATTAGTAACCTATCCCAGCTGTGTCCCCCAGCCATAGGTGCCACCAGCTCCAGTTCCCCTCCCAGCTCAGGTGAAAAATAAACTCTATCCCAGCCAGAACCAGGACACAGACAAAGTAGAGAGGACAGCACAAAAGGTGGAAAGCACAAACAAATGAGTTTTCAAGTTAAATGCACTTTCACAATATAGAAAAAAAAAAAAATTGAAAAAGCCATACTTGACTTGAAACACAAGTTGTTGTATGAAAAACCAAAAGTGAGAGAAACTAATGACCTGGGCAGCCAGAATGGAAGACTGAAGTTCATCTGTGCAGAACGTGAAAATGTATACGTACAGTAGGGTGCTACCACGTCTTCACACTACTCTGTCACTCAACCCAACGTACCAAATCGAATCTGTGTACAACTACGTAACACATAACACATACTATGTATTTGTGAAGTGCTTTGCACAGGTAACAAATGAGGGCCAGCCGCTGCTGAGTAAGAAAAATTACTTGACGTATCTTGTATCTCATATACTCAATATTTCTGTTTATACATTCTAACCAGTGCTTATTTTTCACAGCAGTATTGCATTAATGATCCCAGGTCCGTTTCTGCAGAATTGGTACCCAGTAAATTATAGCCTGTGCTCTGTTTGTGAATCTGACTGCTCTGCAGCTAATGAGACTTTGTTCTGGTCTTCCCTGAATTTCCTTATTAAAAAAAAAATGAAAGAAAGCAAAAAGACAATTGTTTCAGTTTTTTGACACATTAAATCTAGTTTAATTAAATTTAATTTAATTTAATTCTAGTTCTAAAATGTTTGCAGTCTCCTCCAAGCTTGCTTTATAGCATCTACAAATCTAATAAGTGTACTGTTTCATCCACATTGTTACTGAAAATATTGAAAGGTACAGGAGCTGCATCACAACAGACTGGAGGCTGTGTCTAAACATCCAGTATCTCGATGGTTTTTTTCCAGACCACCTCCTGGTTTGTTTAGCAGCTTGTTAAAGCAATTCTTCTGTAAAAGTCCCAAGTTGTAGTACCCTAATAGACCTAACAAGTTCCTAAGGGGAGTTTGGTTTTAGTTTTAGCCTCAAAATTCCACCAAACTCTACATTCCCCTTCTATTCTCCTGATATTACTTCAGTCAGTTACACAAAAGCATACAAAACTGCCAAAAGGTAAAATGTATTTCTTGTGTGCCATTTCTCACACTTATGGTTAAATATTTATACATACATGTACATTAATATAAAAAATACTACAGAAGTCCTAAGCTTTACGTAATTTCTTTTTACTGTGTTACATCTAGAAGCTTACTTGGGGATGACAGAAAACACACAGCTCTGCATTACCTTCAGAGCAGCTGTTAATTCTATCTTTTCTATAAAATCAAGTAATGAGATAGCCATGGAATAGCAGTTTAGCAAGACCATGACTTAAAGCAACAGTCAGCAGATGGGTATCTAGAATTACTAACAGAATTTATCTTATTTATACATTTTAAACAGGGAAAACTGGCAAACTACAGATGAAATTGCATAGGGGTGTATATATATATAAAATACATTACTGCCAGTCCCCACTGTTTGTCCTCCACTTTTGCTCCTCCACCCATTTGTTGCTTTTTTGCCTTAACTAGGGGTGGTCTGCCAACAGCCAAATTGATCTAATGACTTGCTGCCATAGTAGGGGACAATCCCGTGTCCTCTCTCCCCTACACCGAAAAGCTAATACTTTTCTGTCCATTTACCTCACTGAACCAGCTCACGTGCAGGCGAGGAGGAAGATCAGAGGAGCATCTGTGTCTGTACAGGGAGAGCCATAAACTCCTGACCTGGAGTGGGTGCAAGGAATTAGCCCTTTCAACTCCTGCTAATCAGCTTAGCTTGGCTGTCAAACCACGCACCGAAGTTCAAGTCCTTCACACTGTCCTACACAAAACCTGCAATCTCATCCTAGTCAATTTAATCTTCAGAAATCGGTGGTCTGTATTTATTTTTTTTTTTTTACAGTGTCTTACACTAGAGAATCTTAATTTCAGTGGAAATCTGGACATAGCTACTGGCTAATTAACTATGTAATTCATATCAGCAAGTGAAGTTAGGCCTTAAAAACATTTTACTTTCCTGAGGTATAAGGCAGTGGGGAAATAAACAACTCTTTTATTTTTGTTATTCTGACAAAATAATTTACAACCAAAGACAAAACGGAAAGTGAATTGACAGAGAATACTAGGAACTAATAGTCAAAATCCAGGGAGCTGCAAGGCTTACAAAAAGGGTCCCCTGCTTGCTCAGCACTAAACGCAGCCCCTGAGGACTGACTAAATACTACAGTTCCTTACAAGCAGCTTCCTCTGCCCTTGGGCTGCAGTAGAAGAGCGTTGCAGATAAACCCCCAGGAAGGCAAGGCAGGGTCAGGCAGCTGCAGTGAATGCAAGGTCAGAACATTAAATCCCATCACACTTTCAGAAAACACAAAAGTTGATTTTGTAAGGATATTATCATCCATGGAGGAATATCCTTTGCAAACTCCTATATATGACCAGTAAGAAGCTTTCTGAGGAGAGGTAGGAAGGTATTTTTGAAAAAATATAAAGCAGGAAATTGAACAGATTAAAAATCCATGCTTATACTTTTCAGTCACTTCTTCAAACAGCAGTCAGCTCAACTTCTCTTTTGAATTACTACACAGGACAAGCACTTTAAAATAAAAAAAAAAAAAGGGACTTAAGACTCAGAAGACTGAACTAGAAATTGCTTCATCTTGCAGACAATGATCATGAAACTGTATCGGTTCCCTAATTTCCAATAGCATATGAGTCTCTAAGTCAGTGACCAGATTACCGTTACTTGGGAATACATATTATTTACATCTCTCACCAATTCAATCCTTCTCTAACAACTCTCTTTACAATAGCTTTATGTAATTTGGGAAAGAAAGGAAAATTTCCAAACAAAACCAGACCAGACAAATAAGGTAACTAATTATGGCATGAAAGAGTAAAAATTAAGATTTTTGTCAATCAACAAAATGGACAAAGGTAAGGATTTTTGCTACGATTTAATTATGATGTGTTATCAAAGGAGCTAGACTAGAAAAGGCTTACCCTGCAATCAAGACAAGATTCATACAACTTGAAATACATAATATATTTCACAGAGCAAACAAATAATAAGGATACATTTTGGATGTAGTTAATTGCATAAGCTACTACAGCAAAAGACAAGTAACTAACATGAAACACATCTGATCGACAAGGCCATCTACATGCACCATGTATCTCACACCAGAACAGTGAGCCGTACCATATGGCACTGCCGTACAGTGAGACATGAGGATTCAGGTAAGGGTTAAAGACATCTACAGTTTAGGTTTCCAAATATAAGCAAGGTGCCTAAGGACAATATAAGCAAGGAGTCAAAGAAAATACAGTATGGAACTCAGTAGCCCACCCATGGTTTAACAACGCCATTTGAGATGTTCTAAGATATCACCTCTGGATACCTGCATGTTCCATCAGCTGCTGTTTCAACAAGCAGAAGTCCTCTCCCAGAAGACCCATGCCACATCTGACACTGCACATGGCAGGTGGCTCATATAAACGCCAACAACATTGCAACGTTATATGTGTTTAAACAAATGTGTTACACCACCAGTCAATACAGCCAACCGAGGGTGTTATTCAAGGCCATCAAAAAGTAGGCTTCTAACTTAGGATTAGCTAAACCAGGCAGCTGAGTGGCAGCTGAAGACTAGACAGGATAACTTACTGTCTCAAAGTACACTAGATGCTGAAAAACAAGCAACTGAAACCCACCCCAAGTCTACTGCCAAACCTGTCTCTGACAAATAAACAATCATGGACCTTATTAAAACTAACAGACACAATTACATTAGCAAATAAATTCCCTTGCAGAAAGGTTCCCCATCTAATATATCTGCCTAAGATGGGTCTTTTTGTAAGGAATGATGGAAAATGCAAGGGTTAGGGCATTGACTGTAATTGTGCACATTTGTAACTGCAAAAGCCTAAAAACTTGTAACAAGAGAAACTTAACAGAAAGTGGAGCATATTGACAGGCAGGAATGCAACTGTTCCCTTGCTTCCCTGGCAACAGCGAGGCTGACATGAAAAAGCTGAGAAAAGAGCAGCTCAGGCCACAGTGTATCTTACTATGTACAGCAAAACTGAACAATCCCAGCCTGTACACAGCTAATTTTCTCTTCTAACACAGAAATTATAGCCAGGTCCTGTGTACAGTGGATAGCTGCTTGAATTCTCAAATGGAGACTTCACAGGCAAACGTGAAACAGGGATCCTAAGTAGAGAAATTTTATTAAAATTAATCGGGAACCATGGTGGAAAAAAGGATTGCTATCGTCACAAAATGACCTCACCAATACCAAGATCACCGAAGCAAAGTCTGAAACAAAATAAAAAACCCAAACATCCAGAAATCCCTTAGAGAAGATAGACTGCTATTAGAGCAAACACTTCATGGGAACTGCTGCTTGGCACCAGGGAAGTTCAGGAAGCTTAATTACAAAACTCCCATTTGAAATTACAAGGGAGATCAATCAGATTACCAACTCAAAGATTTCAACGCCAGAAGAAAACAAACGATAAGGAAAATTAATCTGTTGCACCACTAACTGAGCCAGGTAGGCATCTCAACACTTTTCAACCTGTTCATAACCCAAAGCCCAAGGAGAGAAGATTAGGCTCTTTCATATAAATGTCCACTACTTTACAAAGATAAACTCATCAGAAAGTTTGTCTCAATTTATTGCTGCCCAGAAAACCAATAAGATTATAAAAAAGCCATGGAAATTTCCAACAACCAATATGAGCTAACCCAGTTCTTATGCTGCCACAAACTTCATGGCCAGAAAAGACACTGCAACAGCCAGTCAGAAAATTGCTTCAGACAAAGCCATCAGTTTAACCCAGCCGGGATACCCTGAATCATTACAGAGAAGAACATGTGAAACTCCTGCATGAAATATCAAGGTGATCGTCAGAGCCTTCTTTGTGGAAGGCCTTCTGCACCCAAAATCCATCATGGTTTGAGGTATATCCAAAAAAAAACCAGCTTATAGATGCCCATAAAGCCTTACAGATCAGAGGCAAGACATCACACACTCCCCAGTACTAGAGGGTAATATCCTTCTTTGTATTCATCTGCATTAAATGGTTATTGATTGCCATCGTATACAGAGGTCATCGTACCATCCTACTGCAGGTGATGGGCAGGTAAACCACATCCACCTCTGGATAAACAAAAATTAGTTACTAAGCTGTTTCATTAAAAAAAAAAACCAGCTGAAAAGAAGAGAAGCCTAAGCTACTAGTTTAACAATCAATCATCAGCTTAAAAGTGCAGAAGGAGATTAAGTAAGTAAATGAAAAAATACATGACTCAGACTTGACACACTGCCACTATAGACTCATTCGCCTCAAAGCTGTAATATTGGTTCCTTATTGGTGATACTGGAGTCTCATCAGAGCTCCCTCCAACAGTCCAGTTTTTTATTTAATTAGTATTTTTAATTTCTCTAATACATATTTCTAAAAGCTGTAGTTTTTTCAATTTATGCTAGCAACCAGTAGCTATATTCCTAACATATCACATAAGCTTTGACAGACTTTAAATTACAAAATACTCTTATTCTAAGTAAAACATACCTCCAACTGTTACTTTGTTCTGAAGTAGGCAAAAATTACTTCTTGATTAAAAGTTTATTTCTTAACTAGAAATCACGTATTAATGGAATTGAGAAAATTATCTCTGTTTTCCTTGACTGCCTGTGACAAACTACTTCTCAGATCATTTCAAGTAACAAAGCTTAGCAGAGTAGCACAAGTACACTTTTTTCTTTGCAAAAAGTTAAGAGTAGTTAGTTTTGCTACCAGCCGTCCTCACACTGTAATCATTCCCCTATTATTAACAGCTACAAGACCCTCACAGAAGGAGGTTTCGGTGGACCAAACAGCAAGTGTTGGGCTTTGGTGCTAGAAATGGATAAAATTCTGGTTTGTGCAACTTTTTTTTTGTTCTTCATGAGTGTTTTTAAACAAAAACAGTATTTCATAGCTAGAGTGATGAATGCCCACCTAGAAGTCTCACAGAGCTTCCAAGAAGTTGCAGCTCCTAGACACAGCTGGGGTCAAACTGCCATCTCCTGTTCACGAATCACTCCTGGAGTTCCCCCTTCTCTCCGCTTCCTTATAGAACTGTTTCGTGATGCTTCGATACAAGGTAATTCGACACACAGCTCATGAGACTAGCTCCCTACTCACCGGGGGACAGAATGGGACCTCTGCTCAGAGGTGTAGAGTACCTTGTCAAATCAGGAGTTCTGCAATGAGTTCAAAGAGCCTCCTCCTATTTTAAGTGCAGATCTCCTCAGTTGATAAATAAAGGTAAAATAATTATTGAGTATTGGATTAGGTGTACCAAGTTCTCTGACTGAAGAAAAGCACATCTAAATTTTCAACTGGAGAAAATTAATGGTTTAGAGATGCCATGTTTAGGGGCAAGGTCATAAACTGTTGCAAAATTGATGACACAAGCCCAGCTCAACAGTAATGAAAACAGAGTCTAAAAATTAAGGAAGTAAACAGATCATATGTAGCCAGTGGTGATCTGGGATTGCTAACATTGGACTCCAGCAAACAAGATGGGAAGAGATATGCGCCTGGAAGAGTTTAAGAGAAAGCCAAAGGGAACAGAGGAAACCGATCCAGCCACATGCAGCAAGCAGCTACCAATGTAGACTCCTCAAGCATCTTGAGAATGAAAAGAATCATCAACAACTCAGCAAAGTGCAATTGCCTATTGATTCCTTGTAGCAATCCTATGTTTGGACAGAAATTACAAAGCTGTGCAATGAAACATAGTCAAATAAATTATGTACCTTTGGAAGAAACTACAGATTATAGAAGATTTTGACAATCCAGGAAGAGGAAAAAATCCTAGTTGCACACTTACAGATCCTTTCAGAGTTAACCAAGGCAGACAACACTGAAAAAAAACTGTTGGATACATGATCAGCTAAACATTATAAACTTGCCACACACTAAGCCCGCATTCTGCTGCAGCACAGAGACTACATGCATGTGGCAGGATGGCAAAAGGTTAATCTCTGGAGTTGAATCAGCAAAGAGGATACTAAACTAACAACCAACAACAGAAAGGAAGAGTTCTGTTAAAAAGAGATTTGGGTCAAATTGAGCACACTGTGAGTCCACAGAACCAGCATGACAAAAACACACTTCTTTCTTCAACTCCTTTATGCACTAGTGGTTAGGAGTACCAAGTAGGATATATCATCAGACAGCAAATAAGAGATCTCCAACCATATAGTTGATGATTCAGAATAATTTGTTTCCCCAGACAAAAGGAAGTTATAAGCATAACTGCTACAGGAAAAAATGTAAACAAACTGTGAATTAAAATTTGGAATTCTTTCAAGTATTTTTTTTACACAGATAAAGAGTTAGAAATAAAAGAAGGGACAACTCTGGCTAAAAGCACAACCTGATTCAGTGGTAACATGAAATGATTCAAAATAAAAGGAAACAGCACCTAGAAGTGAGCAAAAGTGGAAAAGAAGTTTGCATATATGAGGAATGACAACATTGTCTGCAACAGCATAGGCTCACAACTTCACGGAGACAGAACGGATTGATGGGACGATGCTCTGAGCTGTCCTTTAAAGGAATTACTTTCTCACCCCTTACTATACTTTCAGAACTCCAAGGTCATTAGCTTCAGCAGGGTAGAGTTAGCTTTTGTGACTCTGGAACCACCCGAAATCAGAGTGAAAGAACAAACTTGCTTTTGAACAAACTTGCTTTTGAACAAACTTGCTTTTGAACTTGGAGGGAGCTAACACTTCTGTTCACTACTGACCTAAGACTCCTGTTCCTCACCTTCAAAACCAAAGTCAAAATAAACAAAAAGAATTTTCAAAAGGGAAGATCGACGCAGTCTTCTAGGATCTTCAAAAGAACACATACTATGTGGCTACATATATATGCCTAACACAGTCAGGATTACTGAAAAAAAAACATACCCCTCGTTAACAAAGGAAGGAGTGCTCTTAGCCCAAAAGCCATCTAGCATCTCGGGTGTGATATGCTAGCAGCAGAAATTTAGTTAGAAGCGCAGACCCTAGAGCTGTGAAGCCGAAGTCTGCAATCCAGCGCAATAGCAAAGATACACACATTTGAAAAGCAGAGTTGGCCCTGGAACTAGAACCCCTCGGCTAACCCTGTTCACCTGCAGTGCTCTGTCCTGCCCTATGTTGGGGATATATTAGGTATATTACTTGGATAGTAACTATATCTTCCTTGCTCCAGTCAGCTATGAGGTTCCTGAGCAAAGGTAAACAGTACCAGGCAGTATTTGCAATGATAGCAAATAAAACTGCTTCCTTTTTGGTGCTAGGTATCAAAATTCCTAGTGACCACAGAGCATTCAAAAGGTTCAAAGTATTACCATGACCAAAAAAAAAAAACCAAAAAACAAACCACCCTCAAATACAGAATAGGTAAGTTGCTGCTTGCATCTCTTAAAGTACTTGAAGCGTGGTATTAAAGCTATAGTATGAAAGATTCATTCCACCAGCAGCAGTTTGCTCTCATGCCTACCTGCAATGACGGTGAATGATAGAAAGTATCAAGGGGCTCTGACTGCACAGGATTTGGAGAGAACCAGAAAAAGAATCAAAGTTTTAGGTATAGTTTAAACAGTCACATGAAAAAGGGCCTCCAAAGCCACCTTCTCTGGCAAGTTGCCACTAACAGTAATTTGTGGAACGATGTGTTTCAGAAGAGCCCTGTAACTTAACAGCTAAAGAAAAGTGCTGTATTAATTCTTCTCCTGGGACCTGGCAAGTACCTCCGGTTGCCGGCAAGTCCACATCCAGAATATCCTCACAACTCCATCAAGTCCAGGGAACATTAGCACTGCAGACAGAACACAGTCTGAAGCAGGCAGGTTTAAGTACTATCAGATACACAAGACTGGAACAAAAAAAAAAAAAAAAAAGCAGAGAAAACATTTTCCACACTCTGGAAAGGAAAAAGCCCTGCAACTTAGCATCCAGACTGAAGGAAGATAAGAAAGGGGAAAAAAAATAAAACAAACAAAAAAGAACATATGACTTTTTATCAATAAATTTTAAATTATTTCTTGTTCTTATCTTGACTACCAAAGCCGAAGTTCCTAGACTTTGCTATTTTATTTCTTTATTTGTATCAGAACAACTGGATATGCTACAAATTGACTCAAAATTGCTCTGCATCAGCTCTGCACTTTCACCTTGGGAACAGTGTATCTTCATTTCTTCCCTTCAACATGTATCAGTTGTATGGCTGTGCCCTCTGGCTGACATGGAAGAAGTTCTTTGTCACTTACAGCTAGTTACTCATCCAGACAACCGCAGTTACTGACATCAATCTGCACGTTCAGTATATTGAAATTTCCTTATAGCCCCTTATAACACTACTTTTTACAACTGGATTTATTGTATAAGAAACTGGAAACTACAAATACGTAACAGCTGCCAAAAATAAGAAACTGAGAATAGTAATAGCAATAAAAATTAGGTTCCTTGTCTCTTAAAGAACTTTTCTTGTTCCAATGGGTGACTACTTCCATCGCAATAAACTTCTCCAGAAAATCTGGTTTCCTGTGCTCAAAAACGTTTCCTTCAGCCTGGAGGCAAACAGCCACCTCAAAGCTGGCAAGCAGTGAAACTGGAAGCGTGGCCACTGCTGGTACGATCCTTTGGAAGTTTTCAGGAGAAGATGAGACTGTAAACACACCCTTCAAGCATGCAGTACTATGGCAAACATCTTAGCAAGCTGCCTTTACCCAGAAACTAAGGATAGCAGGTTAACCCAAACTCACCATAGTACTTAGCTGCGGGCTATCACCAGGGACCTCCCCGAACACCAACAGGAATCTGTGCTCACACACTGATTTCTAATTAGTCTAAAAAAAGCCCCCTCCCATAATTTTAATAGCAACTAAATTTGAAGATTATGGGGATACAGAAATATACTAGGGTCACAAAATTAAATAATTTAATACTCTCTTTTTTTTTAAAGTGTTATTTACCAGAAAAAAAAAAATTAAATTCCATAGTGTGATTTTTATCTGGTTAAATATCAATAAAGTCGTAACATACTAGTGATGTACTACAGAGAAGTGTACTTGACTACAGCAACAGAAAAGAAGCAGTACAACACAGGTGAGCACACTGTGACACTGGAATACAGATTTCACTACTGGGAAACTTTCCAAATACTACCAGCTTAAAAAAAAAAAAAAACAAACCACAAAACAGTTGCTGGTGAGATGAGGTATGAACAAACTTTAGCAGCTACAGACATGCATGTGACTTTAGTATTACACTACCACAGATGGTTTTTCAAAATTCATTTTTAGATTAGGAGTTGTGACAAGGAATTTTTTCATTCTAAACAGTTTCCAGAAAAATGCTTGACAAGACTTCTCTCAGATTTTTACTGAACTCTTGATCTCTTAATGCAAACATACTTTGGATAATACTGATCATGACTGGTCGCTGACAATGAGCAGACCCCCTAAACACAGAGGCCTTGATGTTTAACATACATATATATATAGATACATAGATATAAAAACTATGTTATACACGGGTTCCATTTCCTCTCTTCTTGGAGTTTGTCACATGCTCCCACCAACTCGGCTTCCCTCTTTGCCCCACATATCCTCTCCCCCCTGAGCAAAACTGCTAGCCCCGTTCCTCGACCTGCCTTTGCAGGACCCCAGCCTCGTGCTTTATGTGCCACTCAACCAAATGGAAACCCCTGCCTCATCCTTCCGGTTTCAGAGTCCAGGTGTAGGGTACCCACCTGCAAAGGGCAAGTGGACGAAAGAGGGGTGGTGGGGTGAGAGCCCCAAGCAGGGCCTCCGACAGCTTGAGCCTTACACGGGTGTATTCACAAGTGTTAATGTGATGAAATCAGCAACAGGAATGACTGAGAAGCGTGAAGGCAGAAAGCTGTAGCAGGGATTCCTAGTTTCCCACATGTATTTTGACATCAGTACTCACAGTAGGTTTAAGAGAGACATTATTTGCCTTTGTTTCTCTTCCTCTTTTTGGAAGAGAGAGAAAATTAAAGAACTATTGTAAAAAACACAGACTATGCATCACCCAAATATCAGAAATGCAAAATAATTGTGTCTGGCAAAAGACAGGCCTAACTCTTATCTTATAGATCTTGCTTGTTGCTGATAGGAAATCAATGTAAGAGGGGAAGGAAAAGTGAAGCTTTCGTGGCTTATTAACAGAAGTTATGTTGTTACAATCATCTCGAAAAGAGGCAGAGTTAGGTCCTTCCCCACCACATCAGTGCAAGCCATGTGAGGAGGCAGATACTTGACTCTCCAATGGGAGAAACTTTGTGCACATGTATACATGTCTTTATGAAGAACACACAAAAAATACCTGGCACTAAAAACTGCACACTTTATAAGGCACACTCTCCAATGGTATGATAAGATGTATCTTGGGCTGAAGGACTGGACATAACTGATTAGAGATTTTTTTCAGTCTTTTTGAAGACTGACAAATCAATAGCCACAGATTTCAGGCAGGTCAAAACAAACTGTCTAAATAGAGCATGACAGGTGCAGCTTTCCTAATGGTTGGAGAAGCAGTCTTGGAATCAGAGGATCTACTTCACTAAGCCTGTTCCCTAACCTTCCCAAGGTCACTTTTCATGACACTTTACAAATAAAACACTTAATATTTGATTCGCTTCCTACATTCACACCAATGTAAACCACGATAACAGTGGAGTTCTGTTTATAAATATGTATAGGAAAATCAAGCCTGATATTTGCCCTAAGGAAGGGGCTGACTGAGTTGTTAATTTAAACTTGGTCAAGTCAAAGATGGACATAAACTTTTTAGTAAGTTGCAACAGGACAAGGGGTAATGGTTTTAAACTGAAGAGAGATATTCAGACTGGATATAAGGAAGAAATTCTTTACAATGAGGGTGTGAAGCACTGGAACAGGTTGCCCAGAGAGGTGGTAGATGCCCCATGCCTGGAAACATTCAAGGCCAGGTTGGATGGGGCTCTGAGCAACCTGATCCAGCTGGAGATGTCCCTGCTCCCTGCAAGGAGGTTGCACTAGATGGCCTTTAAAGGTCTCTTCCAACCCTAACCATTCTACAATTCTATGATTAAAACTCCTCTGATCAGGTTTTCCTGCAAGTAAAATTGAGAAGTTCCTTTACAAACTACTTGCACAATTCAGGACGTAAGATTGTTCAAATTTATTATTATTTTGACACAATTCCTGGAGGACAAGGTCGCTTAAGCTGCCAACAAGATATAAAGACCATGGCCTCCAGACTGCAGCCTGAACTGAGCCCAAGTTGGATGAATTCTGCTGAAGCTGGGCAATGTTGCTGAAAGTTCTCTGCAAAGCAAAGAAAATCTGAACCGCCCTTTCTCCTCAAATACTACCATAAGGAGGTGATCTCAATCCTGCTCCAAGTTGCCAGCCATAGGAATCTTAGGGAAGACAGGGAAAAGCAGAAATCTTTCTCTCCGGGAGTTTTTCTAGGGCAAAGCTAAAATCAGTGGCTGAAAATCAGTACTGGAAATCTTACACTGCTGCTGGCTTTCTAGATAAAAGATTTAATTCAGAAACATGTCAGCCTAGCACTGTTTACAGGCAGTAATGTCACAACAAAACCTGTACACGACCTGTATTTAGTAAACGGTGTAAATACATTAATATTATTACACTGGTGTAGACTGCTAGCCTGGAATCACCACACAGCTCAGGAAGACCTTACTTCTGCACAGCTTGATGCCACTAGTAACCTAAGTGAGATATCGCAATATATGCTCGCGTACAGAAGCCAATGTAACTACACCTAGTTACACCAGAACAGTCTTACTTGTGCTGTGCCTTGCACCACCATGGTTATGCATGCACGTTCCTCAGTACTGTTCAAGTATTTCACACAAAGAGAGGGGCTACAACAGCAACGCTTCATCTACTCTTTTGTATAATATGAACTTTTTTTAGTACCATGGCAGTCACACGGGGAGCATTCCAAGCATGGCCCGAGAAGCTTACATCCTGGTATCCACAGAAACAGCTTGCTGGCAACACCTGGCAGACGCACTGCGGGGACTTTTTTTTTTGCTTGGGTATCACTGGCTTGGTGAGTGGGACCCTGAGCACTACAAGGCAAACAGCTCGGCTGCGGGATTCGCCCTCCCAGCAGGCCCCAGGCAGCCCACACTGTCCCAGGAGGGCACGGCTGTGACTTCCAGGCCTGGCTGCGAGCAAGATGAACTTTCTCCCACCAGAGAGGCCTGAACACCCGGGAAAATGCCGCCCGAGTGGCCTGGGCCGGGCCGTCCATCAGCGGTGTCTCCCTGGCTCCCACCCCCACCTCACCGCCAGCCCCGAAGCCCCCGTGCCCGGCGAAGGCCGGCAAACCGCCCCGCTGCCCATCACTTGCTGGAAGAGGCGCTAACATCCATTTTGGGAGTAGGAGAGCCCAGTCCTGCCGGCGAAGTTTCGGGCCCTGTCCGAAGTTTTGGGGGGCGGAGGGGAGGGCAGCACAACATGTGCCAAGCGAGGGTGAATCACACGGCAGCTGCCGAGCTGCGGGGTCCCCGCCGCCCACCGGGTGAGGAACGCCCGACGGCCCCCGCCCCGCCGCCGGCCAGCTCCCACCGAGCGCCCCGAAGGCCGCCCACCTCAAACCGGCGCCACCGAGCCCGGGAGGGCACGTCGGGCTGGGCCGGGCCGGGCCGAAGGACCGAGGGGGCAAGTTCAGGTCGCACCCAACTACTTCCCGAGGTCTGAGGCAGGGGCAGGCCCCGCCGAGCCCAAGCCCACCGCACGGCCCGGCCCGGCCGGGGCCCGGCCTTAGCGCAAGGGCCGCCGCCAGCAGCCGGATCCGGTGTGTGGGGA
>WHYT01016126.1:646791-685911 GCA_009806455.1 Tetrax tetrax
CCCCCAAAAATAAAAAACAAAAAAAAAACAAAAAAAAAAAACACAGCATGTAGTAGTTTGATTTGGGGATATGCAAAATTGAAATTAAAGGCTAGTTTGTTGGAGACAAAGTTTCTCTTGAAATTAACAGAAGAATAAAAGGGCAAGGAAATCAAATAAATTAATTCCTGACCATCTTTACCACTAAAAACATAATACTTGATTACTGAGACAAATAATTTGAAAGCTCATTTTCATTAAAAAAGAAAGCTTCCACGTTTAAACCACAGCCTCACCTAATTTAGCTTGTAAAAATCTGTTTTCTTGATTGGCCCAAGTAATTATTTTTTGATGGGCCCAAGTAATTATTTTTTGATGGGCCCAAGTAATTATTTGCTAAGTAAGACAAAGCAGGAATTTTTAAATCCGTGACAAAGCTTGGTAGAAGCATCAGAACTTAAAGCAAAGAATTTTGTATTTGATCTACTTGACTGCAGCAACAAAACTCTTCAGGCTTAAAAACAAAACCAGATTTTTAGTGGGAGAAGATGTCTCTATCTTTTTACTAGGCAACTGGATTTTAATGATATCTAGGAGAGTTAGAACAACAGATATTTAAACCGGGATCAGAATGAATCCAGAGTTCGTATTTCCTCCAGTACTTGTTATTCTATGAATTTTGTGGTTTGGGTTTTTTTTAATTTTTTTTTTTTTTGTTTGTTTGGTTTGGTGTTTGGTTTTGTTTTTTTTTTATTACACCAAGCCGTGGATCAGTATGAAAACTGAGCAGAACACACAAAGATGCAGCCTGACAGGATTCCCTCAGGGTGTAGACGCGCTGTAATAGCGCGTAGCCCAGGTGAAATCTGGTAGTAAGATTGTGTGCTACAGACAATAATTCACACACCAAAATACATGTAATACATGTAATGACAGCGGCAGGGCTGTATTGCGAGTATCTAAGCGCTAGCAAGGTTTTATTCATACTAACAGAGCACTAACATGACACTTACAACTTGCTTGGATGCACCTGGGGAAGTCCACATTTGGTAAGACAGTTTCATACGTACCCTCTATTCCACCGTGATAGCTTGCCACCGTTCTCCCCTTCTTATTCCTCCGCTGTTTAGTTTTCTGTTTCTGAGATTCCTTACCCCTTATGTCATTTAAGAACTGAGCACACAGTACAACACTTTTTTTTCTAATGTACTCTTCTGATATAATTTATCAATGGATAATAATGCAAATACTTTTCATAAGGCTACAAGTTTTTGTGTAAGCAAAGTTCATTCAGATGCTGAATCATGATGATGTAGTCTATAAAAGTTTGAGGTTTTTGTTAGGTTTTTTTTTTTTTTTTCATTTTTTACTTTATTTACTGTTCGTAATTTGAAGAACAACCCTATAGTATAGCATATACTTAGTATCAGTGTACCCAGCAGAAAAACGCATTCAATGAATGTCAGCCTCAGGTTACAAGGCAAGTTTTATGAACTTTCTGCAACAGATAAATTTCAACAAGCTTCTAAAATCTCCAGTTTGTGCTATTATTTCCATACCTAACCACTTTATAATATCACTATTACTACACAGGTAAAAGCTTAGTTTAAAAACATTATCTTGAAATATATGTATCAACTCAGAGGAGATTCATATCTCAATACACATTCTGTGCTGCAAACTGGATATAGCTGAAAGAAAGCTGAATATAAAAGAGCAAATTTTACCCAAAACCTTACCATATATATTTTTTAAAAAAACATTGATGACTCGTGGATCTCATTTTGTCCAAGTATAAAACAAAGGCTCAAATATTTTATAATAATTTTAAGTCCATGATAGCATTTTGCTTCCTAATAAGTTTCCTATATGATTGGAGCTTTACATATATGAACAACTAAGCTGCATTACTAGCCATTCTTTAGATTTACTGTACCTTTATGGGTTTTTTTTCTTCCTTTTCTTGAGATATGGGATAAAAACTAGTCAGTACCTCCAATTAGAGCAGCTTAATAGAACCTAAATCTTCTCAATTTTTGAAAACAGGAGATGCATAGTTTGTATATACGCATTCACTCTACTCCCGTAGTACACAATGGGAGTGTCACGACTTGCCCAACAACCTAGTTTCAGTGGTTAAGCTGTTAATAGGAGTGATTAATTCAGTATGGAGCTCGAAAACAAGAGGAAAAAAAAAAGCCACACTAATGCCTAAGTGCTGCACAGACGCCTAACTGGGGGAAAGGGTACAGAGTAAATACATTTGGTCTGTACAGATGAGTGCAGGACACTTGAAGACACGTGGCCTTGTCAGCTTTAACCTCAGATTCAGAAAAAAAACTTTAATTGGCACTTTCAAGCTGACTTGCAAAAATAAAAATAAAAATATTTTTATTTTTACTGATGTTTTATTATTAGAACAGTTGTTTTTTTTTTTTTAAAGTAATCAAGAAATTAGTTTCCACCCCTCAATACACAGTGGTGCAACAAAACAAAACAAATCCCCAAAGAAAATGCTCAATGATGTATTTAACAAGGAGGAAATGGACAGAACCACAGAAGCTGGAGCCTGCTTTTAATCAACACATCAGGAAAAGAAAAATTGGTTGGAAACGACCTCTGAAGGTCATCTGCTCCACCACCCTCCCTGCCTCCTCAAAGCAGGGCCAACTTTAAAGCTGGATCTCACTTTGGAATTAGCAGGTTGCTCAGTTTAGTTTTTAAAATCTCCAAGGATGGAGATTTTACAACCTCTTCCAGCAATCTGTTCCAGGGTTTGATAAAGTTTCTTTTTATCTGCACTTCTACAATGCATATTAAAGAACTTAGATAATATTTTGATACTGAAGTTGAAAGAGTAATTAAGCCAATACAGAGTGCTCATAATATAGCAATAGGAAGTGGATAACAGATTATTTATCTTAGTCATAGTCATTCAACTGAATGAAAGCCTCTAACAGCTTAATACCAGGAGAACAGGTCACTGAGCTTTATTAATAGTATTTTTCCAATAACTAAAAGCTATTAGAAAAGCAAAAAACAGGAGTTTGGGATTACATTTGATTAAAACCCAGTATTACTAATAAACCTACGTCTAATCAGACTGCTGCTCTCCCCAATTACAGGTGCAGAACTGTGATTATAAAAGTCTATTTTTTACTACAATGCATGTCATACAAATGACTAAAACATAAAATGAGAGACATGAACAAACCAAGATACAACAAACTTACGAGTGAATACTGTACAGAATTTTCTCAGGTAATGGAAATCATTTATTCTTTATGCTGCAGTGAAGACTCACAAGCACCAAACTTTAATATCTCACATAGCACACTATCTTTCATGATTCACATCTAAAATGCGAGCTCCCTAAATCAGATGAATCACACAATCACTTCAAGAATCTAAATTAAGTGAACTAGAACTTGTGCTTGTCAGCATATATTTGACTTTTTTTCATCACTTCAAATCACCGTTAGCTCCAAGGACATTGTGCAATCTTTAGGTCCTCATCTCCTTTTGGAAGTATCTTTTTAGAAGACACCAAAGTGAATCCAACCAAAACAATGTGCTGATTTTGCAACTACAAGCTTACATCTTGTCATCAAGGAATCAAAGCCATTTTTTCATTTGTTGGCCCACTGACCCAAATTCAGATTGCTTTGCAGGTAGAATTGTATATCCTTGTAATTATTTGCTCCCATTGTTCTCATACATTAGTGCTGGAAATAGTAAAGCCTTGTTTAAGTAAAAGCTTTGCCCTTCTAATAATGCCAGCAAAATGTAAAAATTGTACTGGTAAATGATTTTATAGTATATAGTAGGACTTGTTTTACACGTTCAGAAAACTTTACATTATTCATTATCCAAGTTCACGTATCCAAAACTGCATGAAAGCGAACCATGATTTGGTTTGGGTTATGACATGACTGGTTTTGTATCAGCTATTTCCATAATTTTCCATTTATTTTCAACAAAAGGAACTGTAAGAACTTTCTGTACAGTCATTCTGCCTTCTTACAAATACAGAAAATGTCATTACGCATATTTATACTTATCTAGTTAGTATGCATGGTTACTGTATAAACTTCTCTGTATGTGCATATGCACACTTAGATAATGAAATTGTGTGTATGAACTATGTTGAACGCAGGGAACTTCTCATATTTCCCATGTGTTTTCCAGATTTAGAAAAACCTAGGTTTGGATTACTCCTGTCAAACACAGATCATAGAATTTTAGAAGAAAGCTCCGAAAATTAATCTCAATCAAGACTTCAAATCTCATGACTACAGGCCATGAAGACAAATGTTACTACAATTTTGATGAATTAGCGAGAATAATACCAGAAGTACCAACCTGAAGATCAGGGTGTATCGGTTTTCCATTCCAAAGCACACAGTCAGACATTTAAGAATGGCCCAGTTCTGCGTCACTGGGCTTTGCTACTTCATGAGAATGCACTGGCTTCGCTCAGGAGAGAAGTATGGAAAAGTCCAACTGTAATCATGGGCCAAAGCAGCAAGAGATTCTGCAAGATTAAATTCCTTTTTATAAGCCTGAGTTTTGGGTTTTGTTTGGGTTTTTTGTTGTTGTTGTTGTTGTTGTCATCTGGGTTTTGTTTTACTGATAGCATTGTGATGACATGAAAAGGCTTTCAAACAAGTCCAGACATGATACCATTTTCACTGAGCGTTGTACGAGAGCATCACACCCATCCTGAAGTGCTCTGGATTCTCATTAGTGCCTCTGTGCAGCACAGACTACAGCAGCACCCTTCAAACACAACCAAAGCTACACCAGTAACAGCACCCATCGGTCTGGACATTAGTGTCAATACTAGGTACATCTATTGGTACAGCTGTGCTGGTGACAGATGACACCTAATCATACCCAACAAGCAGCAGACTGTAATGGACTAGGTCACAGAGAAAGCAGGGATCAGACATTTCAAGTCTTGAAGTAAGTTAACACCAGGGTTGGACACAAAAACCAAATATTTCACTCATCACCAAACACATTCTCCTACTGGCATTAAATTCACCTGATAGAGTTAAATAGTTGTAAAAGGACACAACTAGTCTGGAGAGAATTAAATCAGTAGAAAAGTGCTTTCCATTCTGCATAGTTTGTTTGCTTTTCCATCCAGCCATGTAAGTGATACTGCTACAACATGAGCTGTGTACTTCACTAACAATCATATATTCCATACCATACTGGGATAATTAAGGTAAACAAAGCCTAACCCTCCTAAAAGACTCCTTTTATTGCAGGACAGTGGAAAAACTCTGCAACAAGTTGAAAAGGACTTGAATTTCTACCGTTTTGTAGGAGTAAAAAAATTACTTAAGACAATTGGGCAAGATTATAAAAGTATACACTAATTTAAAGCTACATTAAATGATTAATAAGTTTTTAAATTATTATTCTCTTGGAACAAGGACTATTTTAGTCATACATGGAGTCAAACAGTAAGCAGAAAAGAGACAGAAATTCTCTGTACAGAGCATTATGCAGACTCTTCATACAGGAAAAGGCTTTTTTTTCCCCCCCTCAGGAAAAAAAAAAAAAAGCAAGCTTCAGAAGTTACTAGTATGGCAACCATGAACTGCCGATGATATAAAGGGTTTATCATAGTCAATGGGAACAATACTAAAGCATTGTCTACATGTGCTCATAAGTATAGAATCTCATGAATGGAAACACTAAAAGCAAGGGCAACTGGAAGCATTCACTCAGCTGATGTTTGTTTTTAGAGGATTACTGATGCCTTCAATTTTCCATTAATATTATTTCCTGCCAGCATCAGTCTCAGTTTGCCCAACTTTTTAAGTGACAGCTCTCGGAACTAGACGCATGCTACTTTTAGGTATGGCAGCAATACAGAGCTTCAAAACACATGAAACGTTACTGAGTAAACAGTAGGTATTACATAATTTGAAAATACAGAATCTATGCATCTATATTGACAGTAAATGTAATTTAACTACTCGGTTTAACCTACAAAGCAGCCATTTCTAAGTGAGCTTACCATGCAAGAAGTTTGCTGTACATTATGTATGTTACAGCCACTAGCTTTCTAACTTTTCCACAAGACAACAATGAATTAATAGTGTAACAATGTATTTTAAAAGAGGAATCTTATTAGATTAAGTTAATTAAAGCTGTTTGGCTTCAGAGCATTTGACAATCCTGTCAAAATTAAGTCTCCAAGCCTTAGTAAAAGTTTCTGGGGGACTGCTAATAAAATTATAAGTTACTGGCAGTAATGAAGCACAAGTTGTCATGTATGTAATTCAATAAAAATAGCTGGACTAAATTCTAATACAATTGACAGTACATTTTGCAGCTGTTCAAGCTTTATAATTTTTTTTAAACGAGCGATCAGTGCAATATTCTCCTATTAATAATAATTAAAAAAAAAAATCTTAGCCTGCATTGTCACCAAATAATCAGTTTGCAATTATGTGCTAGCTGTGCCAGGGCAATGGGAGTTTGACAGCTACAGAAATTCTAGAATACTTTGAGAATTGACACAAATGCATTAACTGGACGTTTCTGCTAAAATGCTGTACAGCAGTTAACCGAGACAGATCTTTCCCACCCTTCCAATATTTACCAAAAGTATTAGTTTTGTGATGATTAAACATTGCTGAATTTGACAGTTTAAGCAGAAGTAAATCCCCGGATCATTTGAGAAGTTCAGTGTTCAGAGAATAGTACCTATCTGCTACCTGAATAGTACCTAAAAACGCTTAGAAAGGGAATGTCTATGACAGATAAGTACATTTTTCAACTACTCTGAAAGTTTAAACAAGTGCAGTACCCACATGCCTTCACAGGAGTTAGTGAAACATCTCCATGTCTGAAAATCTTTTGATCCTTCAAAGCCATATTAACACAAAACATAAGCAATCTACATGGTACTGCATCTTTACAGAGAGATGAAAATCATCCCCAAATTTTCAAATCAGTTTCCTCACTACACCTACAGTTCACTACGGAACTCAGTACATTATTGTTTTCTATATACATTTGATAAAAGAAGCAAAAAAAGAAGAAAAAAAAAGAAAAAAAAGAAAAAATACCTTAGATAAATTCCAAATTTGGAGGGAGGCAGCTTGTAAGTTTCTACTTCAAGACACAAGCTAGCAAATTCTCACTTCCTTTTCTCCAGATTCTTTAATAGATTATCTTTAAAGTAAACAAAGAATGAAAATGTAGTTGTTGATGGAAACCTGCACTTTTAAATGAAAAGCAATAAATATTAAGCTCCCTGGTATTGTATCAAGGAAGGTGAAATACACATATCAAGATGGATATCCACTAAAATCAACCCAGGTCAGTGCATGGTTATAAATCTTGCTTAGGCCATCTTCAGTATGCACATACACATAGAACTACTGTGGAGACCAAAGCCAAGAAATAAAGCTCTATGACAGAAAGAAGCAGCGTTCTGGTGCAGGCCATGCAGCAGGACTCCTTTCCAGAGGCTAAATCCTGCAATAATACTTTGCAAATATACGAAAGAAAGAATTATGTATATTATTTGTCTTGTGAAGAACTCCAGTGACAGGGCCCTCTACTCAATATCAAGCAAGATGCATAATAGCTGCCTTGAAATACACAGAAAGCCATTTCGCCACAAAACAGCATGGAATTGGCTTATGCAAAGATCAGCACAAATTTTCCAATTAGATCTTTGGTTCACTCCAAAGGGAACCCCGAGACATTCAACATGAGGTGCAGGCATGCTCCAGACTGGGTGGGCTGGCTGGCACAAGACAACTCTTGTCATACTTACCCAAGTGTATCCAACACTGGAAAAAAGTTTAGATGGATTTACATTTCAGAAACCATTCAGGAAGACCTAAACCTTATTGCATTGCATGCTACAGTCACTAACATAGGGAAACTTTCCTTCTGGATGAAATGTCAATTCATATCAACAAATGATACGATAAATACGATCAATTCCTATTTACCAAATGGTAAAACTTCATAATGTTCACTTTCACAAATGCAGCACAGAAATGAGTTTAAAAAAAAAACATTACAAAGCAGCTGATGAGGAAAGTAGGGAAGCAGATGACATACTTAGACAAGCCTAAGAACTAATCAGAGTTCTAATGGAAAAGAATCACAAGCTTTGCTACGTAGCATTCCCTAGCAGTACATGAGATACCAAGACAACACAAGTAATGGCCAGATATGATTTAGTCTGTTCCTACAGATTAAAGACAGAAAGGTAGCTAACAGAAGGAACTTTCAGAATTACAAAAACACATAGCAAAGTACCACACCAGGTCTATTTTTCATCTGCAAGACTTCAGTATCTCATCAGGCACAGTATGAAGTCTACTTGGCTCAGAATATACTACGATTTCTGGAAAGTTTATTGCAAAGGTAAAAAGAAACCTAAATTATTGGAGAAGGCTATTAATCCTCTGAGTTGCAAAGTTTATAGGACCAGTGATTTTTCTTAGTATAGCATATCCCAACAAACTCAGATACTGATTTTCATAGAGGACTTTGATCCTTCAGTTGCGCTGCGACCTCAGTTGCATTGCATTTGCCCTCTTCCACTTTTGAAGAACTTTGTAATGCAAGAATTACAGCTTGCTGCAATTACTGATGCCCTATTAAAAATAAAAATAATTTTAAAAAGACCCAACAAAAACCACCCCCACACAAACAAAACCCAAACCCCTGCACCACCAGCCACTGATTCTGAGAATCTTCAGAAATCTGTCAAGCATAAGCTTCAACAACTGGTCGTTCCCTGTCTCATTTCTCCCTCCCACTCCACTTTGTGAGCATAGCTTATTTCCACGTGGCTACCTCACTGTGTTAGACAACACAATTTGCAGGAGTATTCAAAAGATCATTCTCAACACAGGACTGTGTTATATATGTTCACCTGATTCGTGTTAATATACATGGGATCTTTAATTATCCTGGGAAGAATAGGGTGATATGTACATAGTTCTGTATTTTGAAACTGTATAGGTAACATAAGTTTTGTTTAAAGTTATAAACGCATTTGGGAGGGTTTTTTTAAGTTATTAACAGCGCTGTTTGCATAACAAGGACACTTAACAGCGGAGCCACCAAAAGGCAGGAAACCGGGCTGGGGGCTGATGACCACGGGCCGCTTCTGTACTTTTAGCCAATTAACACCTGTGTAGTGGCTAGTGACACACTCTTAGCCGATCAGTACCTGCTGGGAACAGTGTGAGTGACCAATGGAATGTAGATTGTGAGCTCCCAAAAAGGAGACAGGTACAGTGGGGGGACTGGGAGAGGTTATAAATACAGTAACCGTGAACAAAGGGGTGTGCGGCTTGGTGGGGCGGAGACACCCCACGCACCCAGCACTGTTGGCCAGCGCTGTTTGCTTGCTTCTATTCAATAAATTGGAAACTTTAATTGGAATCCTGTTTTGGGGCTTGGATTAATTTATAACAACTGTCTGGATTACTACTTCTTTAAGAAAGCCGAAATCACCTGTTACTCCAGCATGATGCTGAAGACAGAAATTACAGCTTGGGATCTACAATAATGCACAGATACATAAGAGATTAAAAGAGTTATAGTCCAAAACTCAGTGTGATACGAAACACATTAGCACAAGGTGATGCTCCAGATTTATCCCCTTCCCCCCACCCGCCCGTAAATTCAAATCCTTATGCAAAATGAGACTTCAGGATTGATACACTCTAAATCATCTGGAGACTGGGTGTTTTATCAGTCTTTGTGACTTTACTTAGTGATGTACACTTCCTATACCGCTATTTTCAGAGTACTAATTGTCAACAAATTGTCTACACCAAATAAATAAAAGGTGTACTTTATTTTGTGCATGTGAAACATAGCTACCAATGTTTTCTGTAGACATACGGACAGTTTAGAGAACAAGAGTTTGATAGTCAAGAGCTACTCACCCTTCATCATCGGTCAGAATGACAGCCATCACACACTCTTTACTGACACAGTACAAAAAAATAAACTGAGAGCAAAACCATCAGATTTCATCCATCTTTTGAACAAGACCTTCAGAGGAAGGAATGAGACAAGAAACAGTGTGGTTTCGTCTTGAAAACCTCCTACCACAGCGCAAGAGTTCTGTTTTTTAAGCACGCAACAGACAAATGAGATCTGTATCCAAGACTACTGTTTCAAGTGGTTTCTGTATTAGAAGATTACAGTACCACATTTGGCTTTCTATCTAATCTCAAGAACATCTGATTTGTAACACAATGATTGCCTGCCTTTTGGAAAGAAAGTGGCCATTTTCTGAGCAGCATCACTGAATTTGTAACTCTATATTTGATTAAGGTTTGACAATGTTAGTCAAAAAACAAAAACAAAAATCAAAAAGCCAACAAAAAAAAAAATCCTTGGCACAGAAACTCAAGGTATCTGAATGAAGAGGTAATAGATCACTTGAAGGATTTAGAACAACTTCAGAATTTCTACTAGAAAATAGAGCTACAACAGATAGGAGAATCCCCTGCCAAAGACTGTCACAGGCAGTCTGGACCTCTAGCTCCATAGCACAGCACCTCAGGCTTCTCATAGCACCTAACTCGGCTTCTGCGTAAAACAAAGTTTCTAGTACTTTATATTATGAATAAAATACGAATCAGGTTTCAGTCCTCTCCTCCCAAATCCCAGCTGCACGAGCCTTTCTATTTCTTGCAGTAGCTCTGATACTCTAGATTAGGCAGCAAGCTGATTCACATTACTAATTAAGAAGATTTTCACTTTTTCTTCTCAATTAAGTTTCCTACCGGTTTAACATGCTAGATCAGCTCAGCGCAGACTCAGACAATAAAGCTAGATGCACAACAGGAATGTGAATCATGAGGCTGGAAAGGAAGGAGGAGAAGTACAAATTCCTCCTTTTCAGTGGCAGTAAACTAAGAGACAACAGTGAGTAGAAGGAACCCTGCTTGATATTATCTCTAAGGATAAAATGCCCCAGAGAACTGCATTAGCACCACCCAGACAATACTGTAGTCCTGCAAAGAGAAAGGGCGCAGAATGTTCATGTGAACAGATTTAACCCTGACCTACTTGGCAGAAAACACTCCAAAGGGCTACAAGACAATAGTTTCCACCTGCTAAAGACAAAACAGAAATTTTAACATCTTATTACAGAGATTTTAAATACCAAAAGACAGATCAGCATGGGAGAAGCAACTGTGATTGGTGTCACAGGATTTCAGACTGTACTATCTTTCTCTGAGGCTATTTCCAATTCTTCACTGGACTGCTACTTCAGAAAAGTAGAGTCTCTTGTAAGACAAAGTTACACTTGCAGATAGTATGTATATAAACTGAAGGGGTTAAATACAATCTAACCTACTATGACTGACAGACACCTGAAGAGTTCCTATTGGGTATTATACTAAAAAGACTGTGGACAGGGGCTTATAAATATGATCTCTACACTACTATCATACACTGCAAAGTCAACTGATTTTGCATTTAGTTTTTGTTTTTCAAATACAAAATAATTATCCAAATGAAACCCACACATGTTTCTAAGGAAGCCACTTCATAACAGCAATTATTTTGGAATACAAAGTTACTGAAAACGCTCTTGCTTTGGAATTTAAAAACCCCTCACTTTCAGTAGCTCCAGAGAGAATTTATTAAGTTGAATCAACTGCTCAAAACCCCTCAAACACTACTTTAAAAAAGTACTTAAAATCTGGAGGAAAAAAATATGGAAAGCCAACAGAATATCCTGCATTGTTACACTGAATAAAAATATTTCTGAATTATATTTTAATATAGTAAAAGAAGGCTCATGCTATTTCTACTCTTCCAATTTTACTAAGGTATTTTATAGCCTGATGGTTTGGAAAATTCCACAGAAGTCCTGGAAACAACAGACCAACAAGTACCTGCACATAAACCAAACCCCAGGTCTCTCTTCCCACCCTGGTGTGTAACTGCAGCTGAAGATGGAAAATCACTAAGGCAGCTTAATTTCCCTTATCCAGTTCAATACTCAACTGGTCAGGCACCACTGCTTATGAGAGCAAATCCAAACCAGATTGAGTGATTTGTATTAAAAGTAACTGGTTTTAAAATAAAATTCATTCAAATCTACTTTTTTTTTCAGACTGATCAAGATTTGTGAGTGTGCAAGCACAACATAATGCCCAATTGCTTTACCAGAGGAGGCAAAAACTACACTCGCTTCCCCTCAACAAAGCTAGAAATTATATAGCTGCACTATTGCAAAGCTTTTCGTATCAACAGGACATGATCTAAGAAACATGAGTGTCACAGGTGGTTTTTTCCCCTGTCTGTTTTTTAATAAAACCCACTCATTTTAATAAATATTTGCATACTTTAAAAATCACTAAACAGGACTGGAAAGTCTTACTATCAATTATATTTAAACCTTTCCTGACAGACATTTGTCTAACTTTTTTTTTTTTTAATTTAATTACTGACATGGAAATTTTATGGTCTCTTTAGACTGTACCTTTAAAACCACAGAGGTAAACTATATTTTGCCAGTCTTTCAAATAAAGTAATAACTAAAAATCAAACATCCATAACAGTATTCATAACACAAGATATAATAAAAACTTAAAGTTTTTGCAAAAATAGGGGTTTTGGTATCAAGAAGGTACCTTACTTTTTTTGACACAGAAGCCATCATCTCTATAACAAAAAAAATTGTACAAAACTGAAAGCAGTTATTGATATGAGGTAGCATAAGTATCCTTTAACAACCTTGACATATGCTAGCGGAGTAACAGAAACTCTCTTGCCACAACTGCAAGCAAACAAAAATCTTGGATGTGAAACTCCTCATTCAATATTTGAAACATTTGTCAAACAGCAAAGAACCATTATAAGGAACTATTTGATCATCTATGAGAATTGAAAGCACTACATCTTAGTGACTTTTTTTTTTAAATAAACTATTTCCATCAGCTGTTACAATAGATACCTTCTGGAGAAAAGAGGAAACACCTCAGTATTACCCAAATTCCTCCCATGATATTCATCACAGCATTCTGGAACTACTGACAGCTTTGTCTCAAGAGTAGCTGAATGCAAAGGACAGTGCTTCTGCACTCCACCATGAAAAGGTCCACACGTATTTCCATTCAAGGGTAGTAATCTATTTTAAAACAAGAATTTATTGTGTTATAGTATAAAGACACTAAACACAAAACAAAGTGTGTAACAACATGAACATTGACACAAAATAAAAGCAAGATCATTTCAAGCCAATTCTGTAACCATTTCATGTGAGAAATTCCAAGTGAAAGAAAATTACATAGAAAGGGTCACCCTACGGAAAGGATGGCACCACCTTCATCTAATTCAAGCCCTATTTCAGGGCATCATAGCACTGTCAGAATAGTTGCATTATTTTGAGGGCCTGAGTGGTATATAGGCTTTGTCTTGGCCCTCTTTATACAGGTGAACTTACCTACAGATCTACAAGAGAACCAACGGAGGCATTTCTACTGTAAACTAAAAGACCTGAGGTACATTCTCTTGTAATCTACCTCACATTTTTTTTTTAAGCATATTGGGGGGGTGTGGTGTGTATTAAAGAGCAGCATAAATTTAGTTATTTAACTTCATTGTAATCCATGTGATAGCACTGGTCAATAAAACATATAACGCTTTGCACTACAACACACATCTTCAACAAAATACATACAGTGTGTCATAAAGCTTCTCCGAAACCATGTATTGTAGGATGGCAAGCCACCATATCAAGAGATACATGAATCTGAGAAGACGTACTTGAACTATTTCTTCAGGGACACTACCTTGTGTCACAATAAGGTCTCTTGCCTGTGGACTATTTAACAGGATCCATTATGTGAACCATTCACACACAAATTTCTCAAAGATGCGTCAATTCTCTCAATCAATTCAGAGCAGTTAACATGAATATACAGATTAAGTATCAGATTACTGCTCTTTCAAACTGTCTCCAAAAATAACCAGCTTGATCAACTCACAACAATAAATTTTGCTAAACACAAAATTAGGAGCAGAACTATTTCATTTGCTTAAAATGATTTTTTTTTTTTTTTTGGCTCTTAAAAGAAACTGAATTCTATGTTTTAAAGGCTCATTGTGAAAGTATACACACACATCAAATTTATACCCAAAGCTAGATTTTACCATTGCATTTTAAAGGCCAAGAGATATTTTCAATACAGTAGAAAAAATAGCAGTTCCTGAAGTATATTGTAGCCTCACTTCACTGGCAATATCCGTAATCCAGCTGCTGTACAAAGTACTTCTCTGAAACAAATCCATCTGAACTCTATCCACCCTGAGTTAAACATCTATGCTTTTAAAAAATGTTTTAAACATTAGGTAACAGAGAAGTATGTACAAGGCTATAAAACTTATCAGTTATCATACAGTAGTAAGAAAAAAAAAAAAACACAACAACAAACCAAAAAAACAGTATTTTCAGCCAATTTCCTGTTTGTTATTGTAGTTACTCATTCTGGGTTGGGATTGGGGTTGGGGTTTTTTTTGGCTTTTGTTTGTTTTTAAATCAAGTAGTTACTTGATTTAGACATTCATGCATTAATCACTTGAATATTTTTTTTTTTTTGAGTGCAATAGTAAGGCAACAGTAAAAAAAAGTCATAGAAATTTTGCATATGTGTAAAGGTATTAAGTTTATAAAAGTGCTTCCTAAAAAGACAACCTAATTGCAGTATCAAAATATTAGAGTGGTGAGAACAACTATAATTTCAATAAATGTTGCTCCATAGAAAAATGTCAATCCGATTTTAGGCTTTTTCCCCTTTTTTGGTGAAGTAAAAGCCTGGAAAAAAAAATGGTATGGCTGCGTGGGACAAGCAAGTTAAGAAAATATACTTTAGTCTAAACTTAAATAAGAAGGTCCACACTTTTTTGTCAAAACATTAAGCCTCTGTCAAAAATGTATTTTTTTTTCTTTTTATAGTACAGGATTAAAAGACAAGATGACGCTTACAAGATAAAGAAATAATTTACATGAAAATATCTTCTGACAAAGCTTTTCAATCAAAATATTGTTCTGTAACATTCAAACATGACATACAACAACAAAAGAAACAGTGAATGCAAACAAAAAAAATGTTATATGGATTGCTTTCAAACACATAAATAAATGAAATATTGGTGTAGGCAGTAGGGCTCATGCTGATGGCTAGCAAGAAATAACAGTGTGCAATCTATTTGGAAAAAGCTCTAAAGTACAAATTACAAGCCCAATTACGGACTGCAGCAAGTTCAGTTATATCACTGCCATCCTCTCCTATCTCCAAAATAAATTTTTGATTAAATCACTCATACCCTAAATTACTCATACCTTTGCTTCAGAGATATGAATAACTATATACAAAAAGTAGTTTTATTTCACCATAGGGATAACATTGTACCTCTCTGCCAATGTCACTTGAAAAACCTCCCATGTCAAAACAATTTGACAGCAGGTAAACAATTTAATAAATATGCAACGATCTTATTACAGTCCTTCAGCTAAGCATGTTAACTCATGCTGCTAGTTTTGTGATCACAGTGCATAGAATCCAAATATAAAAGAACGGGGTGGCTTTTAAGGTAATGGTAGATCCCTTGCTTATAATCCAAACATATCCAAAACTTTCATAAGCTCTGTCATGCATCAATCTTTGTTGTGGCAGGAGCAAAACCTTTCCCTGGTACAATGTCCATTGCCGGCAACGGATGCACCAAAACCGCCAAGGACCTCAGTGTTATTGCACAATATATGAAGACCTGGAATTCTTCCAAAAGCTTAAAATAAAAATAATGGAATTATTCTGACATTTCTGGACACCTGCATTAATACTGTATGACTAATAAAAGCATGTCAGTTGCATGGACTGAACCAGCGATCAACATGCGCCCAGAATGCACACTAGTAAAAATGCAGTCAAAGAAAGTAGTCTTCATTGCCTATAGGTCACTTCCAGTCAAAGGTTAAAGTTCAAAGACTGAATGATCAAAGTGCTCATTTTCTCAGTAGGACTATCTTCTGCTACGAGGATCACAAAATGGTGGCATCAACACGTGTCATCTTTAAAATAAAAGAAGAGCATTTATGGTAAACATATAAACATTCTAAGTCCAAATTAGCAAGGTGCTGCACACAGAAACAATTCCCAGCATAGAGAGTAACATGCAGTGGAAACACACTGATTGAATAATTCTGCGGTCCTGTTCAATAATGACTCAGGAAAAAAAAAATTTCCAAAATACACATACATCCCCAAGCACATTAGTATTTGCAAATATTCCGTTAAAAGGACAGTAACTTCCACACTCCATATTTAGAAAGCGACTCATCGGGAAAACGCTTAACATTTTGCCCCGTTGAAGTACAGCAGGTCCACACCAGTTATCAAATTGATAAACTGTTTTGTAGGGAATATATCGTGATAAGAGCTGGCAGAGCGGGCTTCTCCTGATGCATTCTCAACCTTTTATACACATATATATTTATAGATACACGTGTATGTTCATTTATTTCTCAAGAATCAACATGAACTGTAGCTGATATTTTTACATAATTCTAGGTTACTACTATAATCCTAAAATCTTAAACCTGAAAATAAAACTTACATTCACTATATCATAGGTACTGTGATTGGACAGAATATATTACAAAAAAAGTACATTCTATGCTAATCTTTTCTGCATTACGCTCAATATTAAAGTAAATTTTTGTCTGCAAAAGCCCTCCCTTTTAAACTTTCTCTTCCACACATTGACCTGCAATATATTTGCATCTAGTAACAACAAATATTAAGCTTGTTAACAGAAAGCAAACTTAATGCCCAGTTATTTTTAATGCACTTACTTGTAACCTTGCACACCTAGAAAACAAAGCCTCATAAATAGTATTTTCACTGTTTACAAATCTAGTATGTATAAAGTAGCAGTGAACAATTCTGAAATACTATACTATGTAAAAAAAACTTTTCATTTTGATGGTGGAGGGTAAACCACAAAAAATTTTACATGTAAAAGAGATCAGACAAAGATGCAAGAGACACAGAAGGGGTATTTCAACTGTATACTAAAAAGTTTAGGCCAAGTACCAGAGAAGTCATTTTCTAATTAAAAAGCTAAATCCGAAAAGCAGTTGAAAACAAATAGCATTGCCCTCTTTTTTCATCAAAAACTACCTCCTGACAACACCAAAACCAGACAACAGCTTTTTGAAATCAATTTCAGCCTGGATGCCCAAGGAAACCCTATCTGGAAGATACTGTTTAGCACAGCATGATCAACCTTCAGATTGAAATTCAGCATGAAATTCAACGTACAGTTGAAGCAGATGTTGGGTAAGGCAGACAATCCAGAAATATTTTTAGTTGTCAAAGATCAGAAGTTTTGAAGCAGGGCTTGTGAGGACCTCAGTTTGTACCAAACAAGGCTCTATAACTCTGCTTACGGCATAAGTTGCTTTGTTGGGGCAGAATGAAAAGAGAGATTAAAAACTCTGCCATAAGCTAAATGCAGACACACATGTTTCCATGTCAGAACGCATCTCAAAGTGCCATTTTATCCCTCTGTGTTCCTATTGGTTTGCTTTACATCCTAATCATGCACTATTTGCTTTCAGTTAAATAAATTCCAGGCACCTACTGGAAAAAAAAATTCCTTCAAAGGCCTATGTTAAAAGTGATGACAGTCTCCTTCCTTTCTCTTCAAAACACAGGCATTCATTTTCAAGTAAAAGCTAAGCCAGTCCAACGGCCCCAACAGAAGGGGCAGTACCACTCTGCCTCTCCCTCCCTATGTTCTTGTATTAGTACTGGCATTTATTTCGCCCAATGGTTACCCTTGCACAACTGGTTTTCTCTCTTGTTTGAGATTGGTTTTTCTCCCCTAATTTACCCAGCCCAAAGTGGTTCAACCACAAGATTAGATATGTGACATTTGAGCTAAAGCAGGAGCAGAAAATGAAGATGACAGATTCACCTTTTCCAAGGGCTTGTAAATCTTTTCAGGTGTACATAAGGTTAAACACTGTTCTCTTCCAGAAAGAGGTGGTTAAAATTAGCAGGCAAGCTACACTTCCCATTTTAGTGTAACCCACCATTTCTTCAAACCCATTAAGGAAACATTGAAAATTTAAAGATCCTGCCTTGGCAGTCTTGTTTTATGTCCACAGAAGAGAAAAAGAAATACTTGTAACAGAAAGAGCAAGTGCCATGCAACTTGAAGGAAAAATCCTCTAGCATTTAAGAAAATTTTTGTCCAGTGGACATCAGGCATGTTACATTTTTTAATATAAGAATTTAACGGTGGGGGGAAAAGCCCAATTAACTTGCAATCATTATCATCTTTGTAATTAGTACTTTAAAAGGAAGGTAAAAAACAAATTAAAATACTGCAAAGCAAAACAGTACAAGTTATTTAAATGAACTGACTTGCTTCCTCTCGCCTCAGGTTGGTTTTAAGGTTGCTCTGAATTTGGGGTAGGATTTTCTGACTTTCAGAAAACAGCCACTGTGTAGTTACTTCAAAGTAATTAAACGACTTTTTTAGTGTACTATAAACAGTTTGATGGTTTTGAGTTACAATTATATAGCAACTCTCAGAGTAAGATATCCCACATTTCTTTTCATACTCATTTGGTGTTTTGCTTGTTTAACTCAAATTGAATTTCATGAGTAAGAAATCAAAGTATGTCTGCAGACTGTTCTCCTTGACAGACTTCAATTCTGAATCAAAACAAGACTCTAGTACAAATTCGAAGTAGACAGAACACATTTGAATTGCCTTGAAAAAGGCAATAATTAAAACTTTACTTCTTTCTCTTTAAAAATAACGAGCAAGTGAAAATTAAAACAGTTAACAAAAACTCTCCCAAAACTGACAATAAAAAGAAAGCAAAACTAGAAATGGAGAACCACCAAACATGTTACAAGAGTGTGAAAACAGAAAGAGAAGAGAAAGTGATTACTGAACGATCTGGTGAAGATGAAAACCCCAGTCTGACTAGGATTATTATTCTTGGAGTTAATTTTAAAAACAACATAATGTATACCCACATGATAAACAGTCCTGAGTTTCTTAAATACCTCTTAATCCCGTGACATACAGCACTCCTCTTACTGTAACTGAAGTCACCTTGTTTTAGAGATGCTAGAGACTTATTAGAAACAGCTTCATTGTGTTACATTACCATATACCAAAAACCCATGGGTCTCTCAAGTATTACAAAACTCTGAAGTTTTTATTATTAAGACATCCATGGGCTTTTCAGAATCTAATGGCAAAGGCTTTGCCATTTGCCTCTCCAGTCATTAACTCACACTTTCTCAAAATACTGGGTTTCATTTCATGTAGGGGACAAAACATGTCCTAGGGTGGGAGAGGCAGTGAAAAACACAGATGTCTTATGATGGAGTGTCTTACAATGGAATCTTCAATGAAAGATAGTGATGGGATCAACTTCTCCTGCACCACCCTATTTCCTGCTCTAACATATCCCTTCCCAAAATACATTGGCTTCTGATAACTGCCATTTGTACAGTATTTTCCTAGGAAAAGCAAAGAAAGTATTGGGCTAACAAGAGAGGAGAGAAGAAAAGCATAGCTCATCTCTACTCCCTCCTTCCTTCTCTCCTCACCAATGAAGTAGGTAAGACAAGCACATGGAGCCAAGCCCAGCTCTGGGAAGAGGATGACAAATATTGAGGCAGAAGAAAGAAACTACACAGTATAAACAAGACAGAGAGTTCATGGAAAGAATTAAAAAAAAAAAGAAAAAAAAAGCAAAACAAAACCAACACAACTAGCACTGCAGATACTATGATACTATACATAGCTATTTTAGTATGGTTTTGTTTTTTTTTTTTATCATCTACACGTAGAACCTTATTACTGCACTATTGACTATTAGCTCTTCGGAGCCTTTAAGTCAACCAACTGTCCCACACTGGAAATTCTGATTAACAGTGGAAATCTATTATAATATATAGTTGTTTACAAACATATAAGCATCTTTTAAGCACTGTAAAAGCTCTTAAGGAGTTACCAACAACAGCAAAATCCCTTGGGTTTAGAACTAAACCTAGTTTCAGTACAGATCTTCCTGAACTCCAAACGTAAGACTTGTCACAGTTTACAAGAACTTTCATTCAAATTCAATCCTACAATTTAAAACATATAAATCTGTGCTGTTTAAATTTCCATTAGGAATTATTAAAATGTGGTATAAAAACAAATCCCAGCAGATTAGCGCAGAAAGAAGATTTTAATAACTTTCTGAAATTTTTAAAAAAAGAGTTTAAAGCTTTGAATGCACTTATCCTACTTTCCTATATTTTAATTGCCTTCAACCCATACAAAACTTCAAAACTCCTGGTCCTAGTTAAATACTTACCATGATACCACCATTTTGTTTTCTTTGGATTCTTGTTACACGTTCTTACATAAAATGAATTATCTGGAGGTCGCCTCTGAAAGAGAAAAAAAAGACCTACAAATAATCAAACAATCTTCATATTGTAATACATTAACTACTTAATAAGCATATAAAAGGCTACCACATGAACACAGTGAAAATAAGGTAACAGGCAGGGCTAGACCTTTGTAAAGAAAAATGTCATAAGGATCCAGGTAACAGTTCTTACTGGAGATACTCCAAGCAAAAAAATTAATGAAAAACACCGAACGGTTTGTAGATAGATAGAGGGAGAAATAAAGAAAAAGAACTAACATAAGCCACAAAAAATGGAACAGTTGTTAAAAAAAATAATCAAATCAATCAAATTCAAATCAGATCAAATTCACATCCACAAGTCTCAGCTTAAGAGTGGCTGAAGAAATGAATGGAAACATCTATATATGATCAACACTTCATATTCTTCAGCGTTCTTCCCAAGGGTCATCGCTATGCAAAACCAAAGTCATAGGCTACAATACAAAGTCACTTTGGGAGTAGTAGAAAACTACCACACAACTAGGACTGGTTGCGGTGTGACATAAATAGGCACATTTGGATAGCACAGATGTACAAGCTCTGACCACATCTAACTTCCACAGATAATCCATTGTGAAAGAAATAGTCAAGAGTAAAAGGGTAGTATTTTTACAAGAAGGGTCTAAGATATCAGTGCCACTCATCTATGACCAAAAAAAGCAGCTTAGCACCATTTACTTTCCTGAAATTAAATCAATCAAGATCACTGAAGCAGTGCAGCTGCAAAGCCTTACAAACATCTGCACTAAAGACACTTCAACAGCCATTTTGCACTGCCTTTAGAGACAGAATCAATTTACAAAGAACTGTCCTAAAACATGAGTGGACTTCACAATTAGTATAACTAGAAGGGTTCAACTCACTTCTCTTTTCCAATAATGACATATGAGCAGGTTACCATGAAAACAGTTACAAAGTACTTACTGCACTGTTTATTTTGCAGTTCTGGCTTAGTATTTTTTCAGTAGTAGAAATGTAGGTATAGTAATTTTGCCTATTTTAGAATTTGAGAACTGAAAATCTCACTTTGCAAAGCAGAAAACTATTAACTTTTACTTATTCTACACCAACACTGCTAAAAAAAGCACATACCTTTTCTTTGCAGCTGGAAAGCATGCTAATAATGCTAAGACAAACAGATTGCACTGAGAGAGCTGGAGACCAGTCTTCTGTTAGAATGGATAAACAGATATGACCATTGCTATAAACATGAGGATGAACAGGAATATTGTCTCCAGTAAACATGACCTAAAAAAAAGAACAAACATAATTGTAATGCATTGTTCACATCAAAAAAACCCCAAACAACACTGTATTGCTTTTGTGATAACAATAATACCTTATTTAAGAAGTGGATCTGCCATTTTAGTTTACATTAAATAATATACCATCATGTTAGGTTAATTCATTTTTGGAAAATATTAATTAAATAGCAAGATAAAACAATGAAAGTCTAAATAGCTAGTGAAGATTAAGTTAAGTCAATGGTTAAATGTAGGCTCTTTTTTCAATGAATATTTATACAGTATAGAAAAATGCAATGGTAGCAATGTGAAGGCATCAAACTGAACTTCTTTATCTTGCAGCTTTAGTCTTACATGTCCTAAGGAACAGCTGCCTAGCCAAAACACTGGATTTTAATGATTTATTAAGCCACAATGTTGTACACCAGGAAACACAACGAGATTCACAAACGAGTATTTCTACAACCCTGAACGCAACAGAAATTAAGTTCTTGACAACTCATCCAGGTTCCAGCATAAAGAGTAAAATGGAGTTTAACTATAAAAGATTTGTACAACCAAAGTATGTATATACAGGAAATATTTTTATATCAGTATTTCAAATGGAATTGTTTTTATTTGACATGGATGAACATGGAAGAACAGCATTTAGAACCTTAACTCCTCTCTATTAAAAGATAGTATCACAGTCAAAAAAAAAGGTTAGAAAAGCAATTTTGGCAACTATTTATTTCTCTTACATCAAGTTTTTGTCAAATACACAGTTGGCTTAGGACCAATGGAAATGGAGTAAAAGTGAAACCTTCATAGCAGCATTATCCTCCTGAGCTCCTTATCTAACATAACCACTGTCATCTTTTATGCAATGACATAATAAATCTCTACCATTCATAACTAATACCCAGAAGCCCCTTAAGCGTTTCCCAAGTTATATAGATATATGCCTGTGTACAAATATGCATACATGTACACAACACAGCCACCTCATCACTGACTACAAGGAGGAAGCAACATCATCATATAGAAAGCTGAAAGGAGAGAGCTTAACCTATTTGCCAGATGGCAGATATGTTTCAAAGTCAGCAGAAAAACTGGATGCAGAACGATCTTTCTGCTATCAGGAACTGACATTTCTTCAGCATGGAAGAGCTTACCTTCAGAATCCAGTACTGTATTTCACTTCTAACTAATGTCTTCCTTTTATAGTAAAACCAGAACTAGGCATACTAGGTAAGTAAAAGCATAAACACTATGAAAGGCAACACACATTTAAAGGCAAAAAACAATGAAGTGATTAAGCAGTAGAAGTGTAAATTGTCAATTTACAGTAAGGAGATTTGCAGGAGAGAGAATTATGACCCAGAGGTTTCTAATATAGAATGAACTTACTGCATACCAGTATTTTTATAACAGAAACTCTAGCCACCTAAAACAATCAAGTATCCAGTACTTAAATTCTTAATTGTTTTCTGTTCTAAAAATCAGTGTACATGTATGGATCTAATTTGCCGTTTTACAACAAATTGCACAGAGCCACACACACACGTTGGGTAATGAGTACAAGGAGTATCTACCTGGAACCAAATGAAAGAAGCTACACTCTTGTGGATTACCTACGAGTAGTTCACTGCAAACCTGATGGAGTGCAGAAGTACAGGTGGCCAGCTTGTTCCTTAAAACCTAATGCTGAGAAGCCAGCATTCTATTTTTTATCACAGTACCTAAAAATATGTAATGTTTATGGTTGAAGCGTCTCTCATAGCTCCATGCTACACCAATGACAAAAGTGTCAGAGATCACTCCTGGAACTTTGGGCTGAAACAGACAGGACAAGAACTAAGGCACTCTTGCTTTTCTTCCTTTTTCAGAAGAGCATGGGTGATAGCCACACGCTACTCTTTCCAGCCACATTTTGTAACATTCCCCTCAGGCAGTGGAGGGAGGGATGTACAGAGCTCATTCTGCAGTCTAGTAGTATTGTTGCCCCTTCAGTTCTTTACCTTGCCATGAAAGCAACACAGTATCTTACACCTTAATTATAACCACTAGATTTGCAGGCCTCTCAAAGACATCATGTATCTATGAGAATTCCCTATACCACAAGTACAGTGGTATAACAGCTGTATTAACAATGGCAGCAGAGCAGATGCAAGAGGCTTAAAAACAAACTAGAAAAAAAGAGTTGGAAGCAAAACCAGAGGGGATGAAGAAGCAGTGTGTTGTTTACCTTACTCCTACACTGCAGTAAAGGGGATCTTCCTACTTTGCCCTGTGTTGCTCTTTCATATGATATGAATTATCAACCTCAAAGAAGCCTCCAGTTTACACTGCTCTTTCATCTCCTATGAAACCAAGTAGACTGTCACAGCACTATACCTCACGGCAGAGTAATTTTTAAAAGAAAAGGCATCTGCACAATGTGTTTAATACAAATTTAAGTAACTAAACCTCACATTAAGATATGTGGATGACATTAATATTCAGCATGTGTCATGCAGCTATAACCTAAAGGTAGCATTAAGCAAGAAAGAAGAAAGCAGTTACCTGAGGCGAATCAAAAGGATACCGACTGCTGAACTTAAATAGAAGCTGAAATTTCTCCCCTTCATATAGTGTTCCTGGAGCACCTTCCATGTCTACAATCCACCTATGGAACAGGGAAAAAATTGTTAGTATTGACAAACCATAATTTTACTCCTGGAGCACAGGACAAACCAAATCAATTACCAATGACACCAAATCTAAACTCTCCATTAGTATCATAACAATCACAGAGGTAACACATCAAGCCTACATTTGAAACAAGTAAGCTTAATATTTTGCATACAGGCATTGATATAGTGCTGCAAATTATACAAGTAATTATGACAAACTCAACACAGACCCATCAGTTCGCAATAAAATGGCTCTTAATGTAAGAAAACAAGGCTGAATCCAAAGACCTGTTACAAAGTTTATTTCTACATAAAAAGGCTTGGAAGGAAACAAACTAGTATGCATTTGCTTTCATGTCGTTTCACTTTCCTGTCAAGGAAATCACCACCACAGTTTATTAAAATAAAATCTGTATCCAAGGGGGAAGGGCAATGCTCCTCTTGCACTTACATCTGTGGAAAACACAGAAATAAGTGGTATGGTTCCATTACCTGCCAGGTTATATAACTGGAAAAGTTCATAGCGTATAAAGGAAAACAGAAGATTAAAAACAAATTTTTAAAAGGATTATTTGTAACTATAATACAGATAACATATCAACATATCACGGTATTCTTTCTCCTCTGCTTCTACTCCTGCCACCATAACAACATGGAAGTAACTCACAGGTGGAGTTGGCAGCAGGTGGAAGGGCGTTAGCTGGGGTTTTTTTATTGTTGTTGGGTTTGGGTTGGGTTGTTGGTTTTTTTTTTTTAATCCAGCCAAAAATAGATGCTTTGCATATTGTTCCAACACATACAGCAACACTCTGCTATGTAACTTCTGTCGCTCTGGATTTCTGTTTTTGATCACTTAATACCATCCTTTGCAGCATCACTTGGCCATTTTTGTCTTTCACCATTGATTGAGTTTTACACATTTGAGCAGTGCGATAAGGTACATATTCAGCAAGAGACTACAAAAATGCTCTGATAAGATTTACATCAGACTCTAGTGAGGCAGCTGAGATTTTTCAGAACAGCAATGTGTTCAGAAAAGTCAATATCTCCTCCAAGTTGGCAGTCCTCATTATGCTATTCCCAAACTCTCCATCCTCTTGTCATATACACTCTACTCGTGCATTTAAGTCATGTACATTTTTTATCTTCCTCTCATTACTCTCTTTTTTGAGTTTTTTTGTTTTGGTTTGGTTGGTTTTTTTTTTTGAGAAAAACTGTTTCTCTACTGAACTGCTACCTGTCACCCTCTTCAGGTGGAATGCATCTTCAACAGTAGCATGGTGATGGCTGTACTAGTGTTCTGTAATTTAATTTTGTTAAGACTCCTTCGGTTTAATCTATCTGCACTACAGATCACTTATCTCTTTTTATCCCTTCTGCTTTTACATTTATACACACAGTGCAACCAACACTCCTCAGCTTCATTGGTCCTTGTGATCCAGAACCTCCACTTTCAAGTTTTTAAAATAGTTTCATTTACTAACTAGAAGATAACTCCGCCTGGGCACTGCTCCTTTTATGGTCAAGGAATCACTAGAACTCATCTTTCCTGTGTGCTTTACGTTTTAGATATCTCAAATTTCTAATCCCTGTGTTTTTAAAATAGATGATTGCTCAGCGTTTCAAATGACGCAGTTACATCATGGGATCCAAATTATTTTATTCAACATCTTTCAAACCCAAGCTAGTATTGCTACACAAATCTTCACTGCACCAGTTCAAACTGCAACTTGATTAATGAACTCAGAACATGCTACTTGGCACCAAAAACCCTCAAAGAGAAAAAATACCATGTTACTTGTGACAGGAAGCTTCTTAAACAGTGGCAATTCCAAAGTCTAGCATGACAGCAAACAGGAAGTTATTTGCAAAGTATTGAAAGGTATAAAAATTGTACACAGCATAAAAAAATAACGAGGTAGTACTCTGAAAACAGAGACAGCCTAAGAAAAATAGAAATACATGAACAGAAAAAAAAAAAAAATATTTTTTTTTTCTTTTCCATCTCTTCGTCTGCTGTAAAATTTCACTTAACAGTTGGCGGTTTTTTTGTTTAAATGAGTAAAACAATGAGATTGAGTGGGGTTTTTTTCAGAAAATTTAAGTATTTTGCTTTCCAAAGAAAACCTAAAGTAAAGCAAGAAACACAAGCTGTAATTCAGCAATCATACAACAGTTTATTATTATTTTTATCAAATTCTATAAAGTGCTATTTCAATTTGGTTTAGTCACATTCATCTGTATGAAGTATCAAAAACCCAGCATCATTTAGAAAGCAATAGCAGAGCGCAGTATATACAAGGCTCAGAAAAGCCTCATCTAACACAGTCTGAGTGCCACCACCAAAAGCGCAGATGTGAAGCAACATCAGAAGTTAGTTATGTATTGTATTTTAAATTGATCCATTAATCAATAATATAATCCAGAACATATAGCCTGAGATTCATACTCTCATAAATGTTTACGTCTGCTAAGAATTTTTTAACATTTCTCTAAAATTAAACTAAGAAAATTATCTAAAAGCAATGCCAACACAGTCTAAATCTTTTGAATTTCAATCAATTTAAAAAATAGTTTAATACCAGGAACAACAACTGTCCATTTCAATGGACAGGACACAAATATTTAACCATGTTTCTCTTTCTGTTTCACTAATCACAGGAAAAAAAAAAAAAACTATAGCAGGGAGGAAATTGCAAATAAATGTACTTGGATAACTTTGCTCTTTAAGAAGTTTCCTCCACTGGCTTTAGAGAAAGAAGGTAAAGGAAACAAACAGCTAAGTAATATACTCAACATAAATAACATAGAAAGTCTAAATCAGCTACTCTATTATTACAATAAATCTAGAGGGGTTTCAGAGATTAGTAGCTATAAAATTGTTAAATTATTATATTCTAAAATATGCAGAAGCTTTTACCAACTGATGTTTTGTTAGTAAGTAAAATGCCTAATAAAAAAAAAAAATTAATGAATTCATTATCTGGTTTCTGAGAGTGTCCAGCACATTACTGCAATACCCTCATTTACAATCATAGAATGGTTTGGGTTGCAAGGGACCTTCAAAAGTCATCTAGTCCAACTCATCTGCAAGGAGCAGAACATCTCCAACCAGATCAGGTTGCTCAGAGCCTCATCCAACCTGGCCTTGAATGTTTCCAGGGATGGGGCATCCACCACCTCTCTGGGCAACCTGTGCCAGTGTTCTACCACCCTCATTGTAAGAAGTTTCTTCCTTCTGTCCAGTCTGAATCTACCTTCCTCTATTTTAAAACCATTACCCCTCGTCCTATTGCAACAGGCCCTACTGAAGAGTTTCTCCCCATCTTTCCTGTAGGTCCCTTTAGGTACTGGAAGGCCTCCCCATAGTCTCCTCTTCTCCAGGCTGAACAGCCCCAGCTCTCTCAATCTGTCCTCACAGGAAAGGAGCTCCAGCCCTCTGATCATCTTTGTGGCCCTGTTAAGTAGAACAATGTTTCACTCCCTCGACTAAAAACAAAAATTCGGACTGTTACTTCAAGTAAGTGTCAAAGTGGCATGCAGAGAACTTCTCATTACTTACACTTTTCAGCTTGAGAGCAAAAATAAAATATATATACTCACTGTGTAATTGAATTTTGTACACTCTTTTCATTTAGAGTCATTCCTGGAGGTGGATCATTTTGCAATGCCAATAGTTCTTTTTGTAATCGTCTCTATAAAGAAATTGTACAGAATATTTGAAATATTAAATAAAGCTCAACAATAAACTTGTACACTAAAGTACATTTCATCAATTATTGAAAGGTAAAAGGAATTTTATTTAAAAAAGTAAATACAAAGTGAAATTGAAAGGTGAGAAAGAGGAAAGACTCCTCTCCCAGAAACAAAACTGAAAGTCATACAAAAGAAGTCATGGGCCTTAAACTTACTTTTTTGGTAAAACACAACGGCACTTACATTTGAAACAGTGCAAAGTGAAGAACTGTTGCATTACAAAATACAGAGGTATCCAAGATTTTGTCATATTACAAAGATGGCAATCAGAGCTCTACACCATAGCAGTGAACATTTCACGCTCCCTGACAGCATCAGATTTACATTAATTCTCCAAGATTTTAACAGCACAACTCTTGCTCCTCTAACTAATTTAAGACACTTCAATCTGGCATCTGTGAAAGCCTTTACCTTGATCTATGTCATCCCAAAAGACAGAACACAAAACTAAAACAAGACTGTGACTTGCAGAACACAAACATAAACTTTAGAGGAACTGCATCTTAGAACCTATAGAGTCATAGTATTTAGAAAAGTGTTACACCAGTAGCTCAGGTAATTCTTACCTATTTTGACAGGGATAAACTGGTAACCAGCTGCTTCTACAACAACTACCAGAACTGTTTCTCACCATCTATAGAGCAAGGGAAATGCAGCCTCTGCAAACTGCTAGCACTGGCACTGCTTTCAGAGTGCATTTTCTCCACACAAACAGTTATGCAATATGTTTTGTCATTTCCAAGCCATTTAGATAACGGAAAGTTCAAGGCTTTCTCACTTCTTACTCTCCTTTTCCCTGGCAACAATTTTAAGGTTTACCACCTACTAGTCCACTTCCATCATCCTATCATTCACAATGACCTTATACTCAAGAGGAATAAAAATATATGGTTTGGGGGTTTAGTATCTAATTTTGACTTGACATAAAATTTTTTAAAATGTAGATTTATCACACATTTGTAGCTGTTTCATACTAATTTTCCAAACAACTTTTCTGGTCCTTAGCAGAACTTCAAAAAATCCACAGGGGAAAACAAAGTGTTCATTTGTCAATGCAGAAGTGATTCAGTATCTCATGAATACCTTTGAAACAGGACTACAATAAATTCAGATGCACAACTCCTAAAGAAAAGGCCCTCATACATTCACAATCTACACTTTGAAACAACTTTCTGTATCTGTCAAGCAGCCCTGAAAACTTTACTTGGGCTTCCATTTTGAAAGTTCCTACCCTGAATCCAGATAGACACTTTAAGAGTCTTTTATTTGCAAGTAATTAAACAAATATGCATTGAAGTGAAATGTTATGTCATAAAATAATTTTAAAGGCTGTTATAATTGGTGTACAGATATAAACAAACTGAAAAAACAACATTAGCATTTTCATAAGAAAGCTATATGCACTGCTAACACAGTGAAAAAAACAGATTAGATTCCTAGTGTTCATCATCTGCTTTCTGCACAGTTTAGGAAAACTTCAGATTATAAACATCAACAGTGTTTAACACCACTATTATGAATTAAACTGCAAAGGAATAAAGTTCCAAAACCATTTTACAAATCCTTAATTCGAGTGGCAGTTGTTTTGGACTCAATTATCTTTCTGAGACTTCCCAACACCATTATCAAATAAACCTCAATCTGTGTACACCTTGTCAGACAGATCATCATATAGAGAAATATTTTTAAAGTTCAGAGATAGAACCTCTAATGATAAAGGGAAATTCAAACTCTTTCCCTTAAACAGGGGATTTGTAAACATTACGTAAAAAATGGTAAAGAACAAATGTATATAAGAACAGTAAATAACCTGGTAGATCCATTTATTCATACATGTAGGCCAACTACACAACTCTGTCTTTATAAAAAGGAGTCTAAAATCCACTTTAAAATTAAAACCAGTCACATTAAGTTATCAATATCTGATCAAACAGATATTAGTATGAAAAGAGGAAATTTTGTTTCTTTCTACCAAAAATCCCAAATTATCAACACTTAAAAATACCCTCTCATTTGATGTTTGGACCTTTGGCTCTTTTCTCCAGCAATCACCTTTTCAGTCTAATACCATCTCAGTCACTCTTTTATCCATCTCACCAGCGAAAAAATATTCTCTCCAACTGCTTCACAGCTTTTCAGTTCTCACATATAATATTTATGGTTTTCTAAAAAAAAAAAAAAAAATAGTAACAAGGGGCAAAAAAAAAAAAATAAAAAAATGTGTACTTGATCAGCAGAGGAACACTCAAGTGCTCTGCTCCTCTGACCTCAAAACATTTCCTGACACTGTCACAGGGGCCTGTCCATTAAATATAAATAATACATACAGACAACACATTGCTCTCATCAGCTACAATACAGAATATATTAAGATCCAAAAATGCATCCCAGAAAAATAACAGGAGATACTATTTACACTTTGGGTCAAAAGTATCACAGTAAATAAAATCATATTTTTAAAATACAAAAAATAAATTATAATTTCTAAGTTAGACAGTTCAAATAAGTACAAACATAAGTTCAGCCTGACCTGTATTTGCAGCTCTCAGTGAAAATAAGAATAAAAACCTGCCATTCATGTAATTCCCATATAAAGCTGAAAAGAGTGCATTCAGTAGAAAATGGATATGTTATCTGACTATTAAGCCAAAGAAACTCAATAATGTAAGATCCCTAGAAAAAGCAGCCTATAACATGTCTAGCATTGTAATGAAATGAAAACAAGCTTTAGCGAAGAAATTTATCACTTTGAGATAACAGAATCCACAAAGAAAATCTGAGTAAGATTACCTATTACCCATAGAAAACTCCAGCGCCATTCTGATTAACAGGAAGTTCCCAGGCACAGTTCCACACTGGAACTGTATTCCTTACGGCATGGTCTATAGAATAGAAGTTAATCATACCTTATCTGACAAACATAGCTGGGTATCTTTAATAGACAGACATTTTCGTTTCGTTTGCTCTATCAAGCATCAACTCAGTTATTTCTGTACAGACTAACAAATAGCTGCCTATAGACCTTTTCCAGAAAATGGTCGAGAGTACTCTATAGTAACTGTAACAAAATTATATTATAGCCTACTAACCAGAATTCATTTGAATACTGAAAAATTGTTTCAAGAGAGTAGTTAAGTAATATTTAGAAAATTATCTTTTAATCAACCCCTCTGGTCAACGCATTCCAGTGTTTGAGTACTCCCATGGTACAGAATGTTTCTTCTATATCTTACTGGAATATCCCATGTTTCAATTTGTGTCTGTTGTCCCTTCTCTTCCCACTGTGGCTCTATTGTCCCCAACAATCTCCCAGCAGGCTGTTGTAGGCATCAGCAAGATCTCCCTTTTGCCTTCTCTTCTTAAGACTGAAGAAATCCAGTCAGCCTCTCCTCGTACGTCATGTAACTCAGCCCCTAACCATCTTGGTGGCCATCTGCTGGACTCACTCCAGCACACTAACGTCTTTCTTGTACTGGGGCTCCCTAAAGACAGTACTACAGATGTGGTCTCAAGTGCCAGTGAGGGGGAAGAATGACTTTCCTTGAGCTGCTGACTACATGCTTGCACACACAGTATATATTGCAGCTAAGGATATTCAGAAAATTTAGAACACATTCCCCAAAGATATGATGAAGGACTTTTTTTCTTCCTTTCTTCCTTACAACTTAAAATAATTTGTCTCATGTTCTATCTCATTAATACACAAAATTGGATTATCAGGAGACAGATCTAGTTTAAAAAAAAACAAAACAAAAGAAAAACCACAACCTCTTACATGAAGCCCTTGAAGGCCAGATTCATACAGTTTAATTAGGAAACTGAGCTCCTGGTTACCATAGTAATTCAGAAAACATCTGAAGTTTAAATGCAACAACTGGAAATTAATTCCTCTTCAGGGTTTAACAATATTTGTACTAGCTGATCACAGAGGTTACCAAGAACATTAATTTTCTCAGAGTAACACTAAGTCTAAAGACTACTGTAATATCATGCACAAATCCAGAAACACAACATGTTTAGCTCCAAGATAATTCAGTTATGCACTTTTAAAAATACATGACTTCGATATACGAAGCCCATACATGTTACATATCAAAGGCATGCTACAACTGTAAGTCTCTGAAATAAAGCATTTGGAAAGGAACAATTTTACAGGGAAAAAAGCCTTCCTTGTACTTGACAGCCATGAATACAGAAAATTGTTTTATTGACACAAAGTTCTTGAGAATAAGCAGCAACAAGCGTAGTAGGACAAAGTATAATGGATTATCAGTTAAAATTGTCTGAAAAGTATCTAATTTGTAGAATCTTACAAACTTAGGACTTGAAGATACCCCAGGGAAGTCATCCCTCCATCTTCCTAACATAAGGAGAGATCAAAGATTCTTAAAATATCACAGAATCATTGCATCACAGAATGGTTTGAGTTGGAAGGGACTTTCAAAGGTCATCTAGTCCAACCCCCCTGCAAGGAGCAGGGACATCCCTGAATAGATCAGGTTGCTCAGAGCCTCATCCAGCCTGGCCCTGAACGTATCCTTGTAGCTAAAAGCCTTTAACATTTTCCACATCACCCTATCTCTTCCTTTTATAACTGGAAGACTTTTCTTCACAGTAAGAGATCCAGGCGAGATGAATACATTATGTCAAATTAATTCTCTTATTCTTCATGGAAATAGAAGAGAATTCTTTTACTTATTTCAACTTACTTCTCTCCTTCCCTGTTCTTTAAAAACTAAACAGATAATCCTTTCAAGCCAATGCAAACTGCTCTCAAAATACCCCTTGGTAGGTTCACTCAGCTTGACAGTACCAAACGCCCTCTCTCAATAAGACACTCAGTCAAGTGATTTTACTACAACCAAATGACAACTGTGATACCTTAAGAAGTGGTCTTTGTGGTTAATAAAAAAAATAAAATTAAAAAATCTACTAATTCATACCACATTTTTCTTGTGTGCTTATTCAAATGTCACACTAACACAAGTCAAAGTATTTACAGAGTCAGAATACAGCTACTGCTCCTCTTTCACAATAGTTACCACACAATAAGAAGAGGAAATCAAGTTAGTTCAATGTGATTCTTCTTCTGAAATCTATTTTGGCTACTTTTTATCTAAGTACTCACTAGTTAATTGGCTATTATATCCTATAAATACCAGAGACTATTTGGTCTGGTGATTTCTAGAAGCCACCCTTTCATGCAATAGTAGAAGAATAAAAAGAAGTATTTTATCATCTGGAAACTCACTCAAAATAATTGTTAAAAAACTCAGATTCAGTTGCTTAAACACTTAAAAACAAACAAAAAAAAAAATCAAAACCAACCCACACAGCTGAATCCTAGTGACTAACATAATATCCAGTGCCTAAAAGGTATTGAATCTGTCTTTTTTGTTTGGTGTGATTTTGTTATAATTTAAGTATCTTGCTTTCTTTTTCTATTCACAGACTCATCTCTTCATCTTTTTAGTGATTTATAAAACTCTTTCTCAATGCTTTTCAAATCTACTAATTTGAAACAATGAACCACAAGGAAATTTCACTTACATGCTTGTCTCTTTCTTTCATATTAAGCTTTAGTAGCAATTACTTATTTTCACTTTCCTGTTTTGCATAAAGCCTTTTCAATCTTCAAGTCGCTAAACAGCTACTCATGTAGTCATACTGACTTTTACCATTATTCCTATATTTTTTCCATATTGAGATAGCTTGCCACAATAACTTAGTATTTTCTTCTAGAAACCTGCAGCCTTGCAACACGCTTAGTTATCAGGAGTCCTTCTTTATTTACAGACCTATGTTGAGACATGCGTATCTAAAGTCAATACCATTATTACTTTTGCTTTTTTTCTTACCTTGAATCAGGAATATCATTTTTTCAAATCAAGTTGCTTTCAGCCTCTCAATCAGCTCCTTTAAGTCAAATTATGAGCTAGTGCAGGTACTCACTCCCACAATAACCTCCAAACAGATGTTTTCTATACATTGATATGCTCTTGGGAGCTGTGCTTGCTGTATTGTTCTTCTCATATCACAAGACCATCTTTCCAGTGTTTCTGCTAATCCATCATAGATTTCACATAGAAGCTCCCTTCCTGCTTTTCCACTTTCTATTTAAAGAGACTGTGAAAGAAAACACCAACTGCAACCACAGAGTTATTTACATAAAGGTGGAATAAATGAAGGATGTACAGGCACTCTTAATTCGATCTTTTCCTTATTTTTGAGAGATAATTTTATGCCTAAGCATTCTTTTAATAAAACTTCCAAGTAAACCAAAACAGGTATCAAACTGGCAAAAATGTTCACTATCTAGAGGGAAACCAGACAGCAGAGTAGAAAGATCAGAAATCCAAGACTGGACAACACCACAGTCCTTCAACTACAGCAATAACCAGCTGCAAGAGGCAAAGAGTAGTGACATAACCAGTAGTTTACACAAGTACTTCAAAAAGGTGGAAGTCTTTGACACCAAGATTACTTAAACCACCTACCTCTACAGGAAAGGATGACTCAAGGATGAAATCAAAGAGTACAGCCTAGCACTGTCACAAACTTCAGTTCCAAAAGAAAGTTTACTCAGGTAATTGAGACATGATAGACACAGCAATGGCTTGTATTCTGTTGCTAATTCTGTCAAATAGGACTTGTGTAACCCCTTCAGTTGTCCTCCACAGATTTTCTGAAGTGTCAAGCTTGTAAGACTTCTCAAAGCACAGGGAGCAAAGAAAACAAAATTAACTAGGTGTCAGTGGAGCGTAGTTCCTGCCGGCTCCCCAGATAACTCAACCTCTATCATTATCCTTATAGACGACACTCACAGTCTGTCATGGTTCAAACTAAATATATCTCTGAAGCCAATAGCTTCTAGCACCTTTGCTATGCAAAAAATACACACTCTGCCTTCTCCAGACTGGCACACGTGTTACTTAGCCGCCTCTGGAACTGGTGTAGTAACATCTCAAATGCCACAGTCGAATTCTCGTTTGTGTTGATTCATGGTGAATCATATAAAGAAGTAGAAGGCAGGGCAGAAGCATGTGAAACATACAATATGTGAAAAGGAGGAGACAGCAACAATTTAGGACAGGAAGAGATTTGGAGGTTGGCAACATGAGCATTTCAGAACACATCTCCTAGAATCAGATAATTTGGTTACTGTACACCATTGAGCTAGATTCTATAAATCGCATAAGTGCTTATTAACAGGCACAAAGTTATTTTACTAGTCTCTGTGTCCTTGTCAGCTACCTTAAACAGCAATAATCTGCATTCCTAAAGCATATACGACAACAGCACCATCCCATTCCCCAAAACCAGAGATCTTTTTTCTGATTCTACCACAAACAAGGATCATATCCATGGACAGAGAGGTAGACAGACTAACGCAATCCCCCCACAATGCAACAGTGCAGTCAAAGGTATCTTCCTCCTCTGCCATGAAAACTTATTTATCTTTTGTAGGTATGTGAAAATTACCTTTCTCAATGCCTTTAAAAAGGGGCATCATAATATCAGGTGTATATTTCCAGTTCTACGCCCATTGTCAGAAGTCTTACAACATCTTTACCCCTCCCTTGGAAAACTGGAGCATAGAGAGTTAAACTTTAACAAAGCTATATGCAAACAAAAACATGTGTGCAGTGAAAAAACAAGGCACCCTTAGTTATTAGGGGTCACTACCAAGTACAAATTGTGTACATACAGCTGCGAGCAACTAAGATAGTCAATGAACATTTCAGTTAAAGTATTATACTTCATAACTGGAGTGGGCAAGGCATACATGCACTGGTACATTGGCTCTGTTGATTAGCAGTAAAATATTAACATCCTAATCCAATCAAGTTTGACTGTGTGCCCATACCTTGTTATCTCATCAGAGTTAAAAATACAAACTTTATAAAGGTAAATGATATAAAGAAAATAAAATTGAAGAACCATCAAGGCACATATTCAACTATCTTATCTTTACAATTCTTGAATATTCCACTTTTTGGTGTTTCAAGAAATGCTGCATGGGATGTGCAGTGTCTCAAATGGGTAATATCTTAGACAAACTAAATTATGAGCTATCTTAGTCAAATACTTCACCTATGAACAATCCTTAATATAGACTTGAAAGTCTACTTTAGAGTTTTGGTTTTTTTTTTTTGAGAAAGAAAGGAAGAGAGAGAAAAGCTGAGCTGATTAAACCAAAAGGAGATTCCGTACAAGACAGGATATTATTAAGGGCAGTAGGAAGAGTTTGGTAGAAAACAGTATTTTTCTCTACCAGTAGAGCAGAAACCTACCAGTAGAGCAAAAAAGCGGAAAACGGGCAAACAATTTCCGTTCATTTCTGCAGGAGAAAGTCTTCCATCACCACACCTTCTTTTACCACTAAAACAAGCTGTGATGGGTGATTAAGCTGGAATGTGGTGGCCTTACCATCTGGAGTGGTAGAGACTCTACTAGCCACGCTCAGTTTAGGCAGTATCATGAGGACATGAAGAAACTGAAAGATGGAACAGCAGCTTCACAGACTACGAAGCACGGGTGTCCAAAACATCTGCACTTGAATTTTGTTAGAATCCTTCAATTTCCATGCACTCAAATTCCTTTCTCTTTGTTGCAATGATGTAAGAAAGGAGCAGCCTTCCAAGGCCAAGCCTTCCTAGACACTGTAAACTCAAATCTTAATCTGGCTTGGAGATCAAAGAGGAAGAAAAAACTAACTCACAAATAGTTAAAAGTTTAACTCTCCACCCTTCTATTTTATGCTGGTAAAGACACTGCACCATACAGAGACCTAACAATATTCCTTCAGTAACTACCAATGAATTATTCTCTTCCATATCCAAAGATTGAAACGTACCTAGCAAACTCTGTTAGCACACCACCACTGTCAGTACTATGATGAAGTCCTGGCACAGAATTTACATTTCACTTTTCAGCTACAGGCTGTCACCTCCTCCTCCATTCAAGTTACAAAATGTTTCACAAAAAGCATCCTTTGCATGCAAGAGACAGATTTTCTTCAATGGAGGCAAACAGTAACCTTGTACCACAACGGGGGGAGTTGTCAACAAGTTACTAGTCTGTGAGAATAAAACCAGAAACAACTCTATTTTCAATATTTTGGTTCTTCCATTCATACATTTCTTACTGCAAAGTATCTCAAATCCAGAACATGAAGCTCTAATCACTGGGTAGAGTGTCCTGCTTTTCAAACAAAACTCCTCTACAGAAAATCATTTTTAACAGTGTAAGTATTGCTGGAACTGATTGCATGTTGCTCTCTAATTAGAAACCTAACAAAAACCTCTCAAACAGAAGAGAAACAAGGTAAAGATTAAAAACAGTGACATTTAAGAAAAAATTACCTGCTACAGTCCGTCTTGCTACTTAAGAAAACTAAAGAAAAGATGAAAGAGAGTTCCTACAAATTAAAAAAATCTTTTGTTTCCTAATCAATCAAGTAATTCAAGAAAGTCCCAGCAGAGTATACCCCACTATTCAAGGGAAAATATTCAGCCTAGACTCCCAAACTCACAAGTCACCCAGATACTTTATTATCACAATCCTTGGTGATTTTTTCCTAATCAAAGGTCTCATATTAAGATTTAATCAAGGCTCAGAGGAGGAAAGAAAGAAAATTGACTGGATGTGCTAAACTAAAGCTTCAGCAGGACACATAACAAAACAGCTTCACAAAATACTCCGTCCATAAAAAAATAATACCAGGATTTGAATTTAAAGAATTGTTTTCCAGTTTTATCTATTTTTGGCTGAGTATCAGGTTTTCAATCTGTACTGAGAACGCAGAAGCAGATTAGTCTCCTCCTCCTCATTTCTAATAAAACATGTTAACATCTGGCAACCCAGTTCTAATGTTATTTTCACAGACCAACCCATACTTCAAGTCCAGAATATGTCAGGCATTTTGTAAATTTTTCCTTCTTAAAAGGAACTGAAAGGCAATACATGAATCTTTTAACAAGGCGCTGACACATAAGTTTTCACCACTTATCCTTTGTTTTTCCAAGCATTCAAAAATTTCATTAGGTTATGAACTGGGGGAGTTAGAGGAAGGATTGTTGATTTCTTATTTTGATAATAGAACATTATCTTCACGTGCTCCGAGATATTCTAAAATATTTGACTGGAAGGTGAAAGCAACACAATCCTCTTCTAAACGGAATAATACACTTGACTTAAACTCACTAAGAGACAAGATCAGCTGGAAATCAGAACTACAGTATAATTAAAGATAAACCAATAACTACACAGACACACAAAACATTCCGTACTCCACAGTCTGAAAAGCTTTTTGCCAGATAATCAAACTTTTTACAATGAACCTGTCATTTTAGAGGAAATGAAGTGAAATCCACTAATGAAGAATAAAATGAAACTGACAGCTAGTCATCTGCTTTATAAATGGAGTCTTCAAACATACCAACTCCTAGCACAAGCCTCATATATAACTAAAAAGTCAAACACAAATAATTTATCATTTAAGGACAAGAGTCTGGCCTTATTTGAACTGCTTCAGTTAAAGAAATTAATTTAAGACAACAGCAAAGGATGGCATAAAGAGGGCAACCATATGTCTACCAGGGAATTTCTTATGCTTATAAAAACCATTCCAAAGGTTGATAACCAAGATAAAATGCTGTATTCTCACAAAAAGCCTTTTGGAAAAGGGGGCAAAATGTTGGAAGCAACAAACTGTAACAAGATTTAAACACTCATCAAATCCGTATCCCTAAATATGACAGGGAGAGAATTCCTAAATTCAGAAACCTCAATCCATTCAGTTTCCTTGTCCTTTCTCATTATCGGCCACCAATCTCTAACCAAGAAATAAACCAATGTGAACAAGTAGTATCAAATTATACGAAGCATTTTACTCCAGCAGACTGTTAGAGACAGTATTTGCTATACTCTAGTAAACTCTTATCAACATATATATATATATATA
>WHYT01016127.1:0-39798 GCA_009806455.1 Tetrax tetrax
TTTAACGTGGAAAGAATATTCATGACCAGAAATAATCAGTTTCTGGAGAGAATTAATATTTGCATGTGGGCACAGAAAAAAAAGGCTGTGCACAGGACTACACAAGCACCTGACCTTGCGGTTTTGGGTTCAAGGAAATTCACACTTTCGGACAAGATTTTAGGGGTGACTTTTCCTAGAGTAGGAGTGCCGTGCTACAGAATTTCAACAGGGGCAATTGTCATAATCAAGTAGGGTTAAGAGGGTTAAACAAGTAAGCATAACAATGCATTTTCAGGCATTGACCAGTAAGGCTCTTACAAGCAGTCAAGCAATTTCTGTTTGAATCTAGGAACAGGAGGAAGACGTAGAAATCTCCATTGTGATGTGGCCACTGCTTATTACCAGAGATGTCTCCAGTGGTGCGTTTCCCACAACAACAAGATTCCCACTGCACTGAAGTTGCAACTGCAGTACACTTTTCCAGTCTCCTTGGAAATCCTCTTGAGTTGACAAGAGTTGTTCTATAGACTCAGACACAAAGTTACAGGATATTTCATGTGTCTTGGTTTCACAGCCTCCTATTTCCTTACCAGTGCTTGTATTCCAGAGAGCACAGGTATCAGAGACAACTTTTCCCTCCCTGTGAGGGAGGACCAGAATCAGCGCTTTTGTTCCCACTGGAGGCCATGGCAGTCCATGAGCTTGTGGTGTCCAGCATCTGGTTTGTTGTAAGGCCCATGTAGAGAAGAGGCTGCTGTCATGAAGGCCTAGAGGTAGCATGAAACAAGAGGCTGATGGTGAGCTATCACATGTGGGGACACAAAGTGTCAAGACCCTTGGGGCATGTGTTAAGATGTGTTTCTGTAAGCGCTTTTCTCACTTCTTTTCAAATAAAGCCAACCAGGTTAGCATGAAATTTTGGGATCTGCTTCCTCGTGAATCTTGTGTGTCTCTGGGCGGGGGAAGAGCCCAAGAGAGCCAGAGTTAACAGAATGTTAAAGCCTATTGCCATGTTGTTGCTGCTCAGTGAGTTTGGAACACAGGTTCTCAGCTATATCCCCTGTACAGCCCTTCCCAAGGCTGTTGCAAGACTGGTCAAAGCTCAACAGTGGATGAAGAGATAATAGACAAGAGTTGGTAAATTAACCTTTACGGCTGTGTTTGCTGTGTTAATGCATAGAACTTGACCGGGCAAGGTTTGTATTATAGAATGGCCAAGTTCCAGCTGGATCAGGAGGTCACTGTGTATCTGAGACACTTCCTAAGATAAATGACTTGAATTCTGGCTCTTAACATGTTTGCTCAGTAACCTCTCAGCTTCATGGAGGAGATTTAACCGTGTCGTTGAAAGTCAATGTTAACATAGTTGCTTTCATTTTGATTCTGAGACGTCATTAAGTTTTTCAGGCTCAGCTAACGCAGCATGATGCTGAGAGCTGGCTGATAAGGAACAGTCAGGACAGAGATTTCTGTGGAATGAAGGCAATCTGAGTATGGCCCAAGAGCATTTGTTCAAGTATCTGGCCCACGCAGTAAGTGATTACCGCAGCTTGGTCTGTGTGGTCACTGAACTGTGCTGTTTGGTTTCCAGCTGAGTTTGTAGGGTTTACACCTACAGGGAAGTAAGACACCAGGGAAGTTTCAAAGCCCTGCCAGGTCTTCTTCTGCTTGAAGCTCCGCTCCCACGTATTATGGCCTGCAGGCTCATACTCTTGCACGCCTATATAGGAGTAACATCTCTGGGAAATGGATACCCCTTTGATAATTTTGTCCCAATGAGTTTCTGCATCTATGGTCCGAGCTGGCAAGTGGACCTGACTAAGGACCGCTCTGGGTGGCCGGCCTTCTGCCAACCATTTGCAAATCCTCTGTTCCTTGATCTGGGGCTACATGCCTGCCAGCCTGCTTCATCCAGTGCTCTAGCATAGCTGAGCATGTGCTGCAGTGAGTGAGCAGCAAGAGAAGGCAGAGCTGAGCTTGTCCCCCAGGTCTTAGCATAGTGCTCCCCTGCAGTGGGAAGTGGGAATGGAGGTGGTAGTTGTTAGGACAGTAGAAATGACTTGAAGTGAAGGCAGGGGCTCTTGGAAAGGGTACACCGAGCTCTGCTCTGAGCTAAGCTCCTCTTTCCTTAATGCTGTGCTAACAGGATTTCTCGCCTTCCTCCGCAAAGAGCCAAATGTTTTGAATGAGCTGGTCCTCAGTGAATAATTTTGCTCTGGAAGATAAATGGAAGTAGGGCCCATTGATCACCTTTCTTTGGTTTTGTGAGAATACTGACAGAGGTATGTTTAAAGCAGATGAACCTCAATTCTTGTGCTTTCACAGTTCAAACACAAGGACTGAAAAAGGGCCAAATACATTTCGGTCATTGTTGGCCTCTATTTCAACTACCTGAAGTTAGCATGGTGGTTTTAATGTTTGTTTGGTGTCATCCTGTCCCATCCATGTCCCACACCCCCCCCCCCACTGGATACTACAATTTGTGATGCTTCTTTGCTAGCATCGAGAGCTATGGAAGCAAATTCTAGCTTGCTGTGAGGCAGACGTCTGCAGTCACTCTGCTGGCCAGACTTTGGAAATCCCAGGTCTTTTTTTCCCCAGTGCCTAGGGCTTGACATGCATCTCTGCAGATGATGTGTGTGTGCCCCTCTTCTTACCTTAGCATGCCTGTGACTGCAGAGTCAAGTCTGCACACAAGAGCTCTTTGTGCAGGGCTGGCCCAGTCATGAAAATAAAGGAATGGGGTTCCCAAAAGTGTTGCCTCTGCCCTTGTTTTCATTTAGCTCATTTCTCATACAACTATGCAGCATGGTTTGGTTGAAACACTTGGAATGAATATAAATTTTATTAACAAGGACTATGAAGTCTTTACAAGTGCTAAGACTACTTATTTCTCTGTATGTTTTTCTGAGTTGCATCAGCCAGAAGATTTGCAGGAATGTCCTATCAAGAGAAACCAATTGAGTGGCTGCAAGAATAGAGGATCTTGGGTATCCAGCTCTCGGACAACTTAAATTCAGGGTTTGGATGTCATTTCTCCTATTGTCACTGCATTTGGGTCCTGCCACCACACAAAAGGTAGAGCTTTTGAACATTCACAGTCCCTGTGCTGTTTGGCGAGTAGCATCCTAGACACGTGGTGTCTTAATATTTATGATGTTCATTACTCACCCTCTTTGATATTTTGCCTTGTCACTGATTCTTTGGACAAAGTCCTGTGTGAAAAAGAAAGAACGTCTAGCTTCACAACGGTAATATACAGGAGGATTTTCTCAGCAGGGTTTCAAGTGCCCTCTACGCTTTGTTCCTGTAATAACTAAATTTGTGTTAAAGAGAGTGGGGTTTTTGTAGCTGGGTGCATTTCTCATTCAAGCTGTACATGAGGAACTTCAATCACAAAGGTGCATTTTTCATGGGAGGAGAAAACAACAATTTCTGGTTCTGAGGTTTAGCTTATCCCTCATCCTAGCGACCTCTCTGTGGATTTTACCTGGACTGATTTGTTTCCTCTTGTGGACCTCTCTGAAGAGAAGCATGAAGCTTTGGGAACCTCTGCATGTTCATTTTCTCTGCTCTGCCTTCCTTACAGTAGTTCAGCGTGCCTTTGTCCGCTGGTTTGCAGTAAATCAGACTGGACACAGATGCTTTCTCTGAAATGTGAAAGGAGCAGAAATTGTCCTGAAGTTCCCACTTTGCTGATCTGAATGTTTAGGGGTGAACTGAGGAGTTGCCTTGACATGTAGTACTTTCAGGCTGGTTTTTAGAGAACAAGTTTCAGCCCCTGGACCTGCTGCATTGCTCCCCCAGTGATTACCAGTAGCAACGTCCAGTTAAGTGAAAGCAACTCAAGAGTAAATACTAAATAGAAAAGTCAGTAGGCTCCACGCTGTGGGGAGGGAGAGGGAAATCTGACCAATAAAGTCTCACACCATCCTCAAAAGAAATCAAAATGTGTACCGTCATGCGAAGCTGTATAGTGTAGCACTCGTATCTTACTTTTATGTCCCGATTCAGGCCGCTCACGTTCTCCTGGATGCGAGGATCGTAGTGCAAGCGGACAGACTGAGTTTCTGCATCTATGGTCTGAGTTGGCAAGTGGACCTGAGTAAGGACTGCTCTGGGTGGCCGGCCTTCTGCCAACCATTCGCAAATCCTCTGTTCCTTGATCTGGGGCTACAGGATAGATCACGCCTGCCAGCCTCAGGAGAAATAATAGTGTGTAACGTCATAGGAAGCTGCATAGTGTAGCACTCGCATTTTACCTTCATTTCCCGATTCAGGTAGCTCAGGTTCTCCTGGATGTCAGGATCGTAATGCATGCTGACAGATTGTGTTGGTTTAGCCCTTGTCCTTGGTCTCAGTGATAACACCTTGTATCATCCAAGTGTTTTTATCATCATTCTTCACATACAAATTCCAAAACACTACTGAGAGGAAAATTAACTCCAGCCCTGCCAATGCCAGAACTGTATGCAATCCTTATTCTGTACCATTTTCATCGTGCTTATGTATACGTACACATATCATTCCCTCAGTCTATGCGCTACCCCTCCAAAGTCTGTTGAGTTTATTTAGTCCGTGACTCGGGGGCTTCCTCTGTTGTAACAGTCTTCTCAGGCCGGGACAGATGGAATGCACTGTGGGGTTGTTGCATGCTGCATCTGGAACTCGTAGCTGGTACCTCTGGCTGCAGCTGGTGTATCATGTCCACAATCTGCAAACTGAAGATGTTGATCTCGAGGAAGTTGTTGGGCGTCAGTCCTGGTTCCATCCCCACTGTGCGTCGCTCAGTTTCACCAAAGTTCGTTCTTCACTGATGAGGGTGATTCTTGCTGCAAAACCTTTGCTATGACATAAAAGAACTACAGAAATGATTATGCACAGTTCAAATTGTTGGCTGTTTTCACCTGGAATCAAATCTCCCTGAGGTACTCATCAGACCTCTCCACCCTCCCACATCACACACCAAGTACATCCAGGTCCTTAAGCAAAAGCGATCCCACAGATGGGTTTGCCCTTGCCCAGGGGAGGAATAACCCAGCCTGCCTTCCCCAGCATATTCCTTACACGCACCACAGGAACCTTATCACCATCTACAGTATGTAAAAGCTCAGACTGGGCAGGGCCAGCTCGACTGATGGATCCCCGAGTGTTGACTAACCAGATGGCTTTTGCTAAATGTTTGTCCCAATTTCTGAACGTCCCACCACCCATTGCTCTCAGTGTAGTTTTCAGCAGGCCATTGTACTGTTTGATCTTCCCAGAGGCTGGTGCGTGATCGAGGATGTGATATACCCACTCAATGCTGTGTTCTTTGGCCCAAGAGTCTATGAGGCTGTTTCAGAAATGAGTCGCGTTGCCTGACTCTGTTCTTTCTGGAGTGCTATGTTGCTAGAGAACTTGCTTCTCAAGGCCCAGGATGGTGTTTTGGGCACTGGCATGGGGTACGGGATATGTCTCTAGCCTCCCAGTGGTTGCTTCCATCATTGTAAGCACATGGTGCTTGCCTTGGCGGGTTTGTGGGAGTGCGATGTAATCAATCTCTCGCCGTATTTATATTTAAACACAGCGCATATTTCACATTCAAGGACAACCTGTGCAATAGTGTCCATGGTTACATCCACCCCTCAATCAAAAGCCCATTTGCATGTTGCCTCTTTTCCTTGATGGCCTGAGATGTCGTGGGCCCACCGAGCTAAAAATAGTTCACCCCTGTGTTGCCAGGCTCAGTCCACTTGGGCAAGTTTAATCTTAGCAGCCTGATCCAGCCACTGGTTGTTTTCATGTTCCTCAGTGGCTTGACTCTTGGGTATGTGGGCATCTATGTGACGAACTTTTACAACCGGATTCTCTAACAGCGCAGCAACATCTTGCTACAATGCGGCAGCTCAGACGGGCTTGCTCTGAGCTGCCAGTTGCTTTGTTTTCATTGCTTTAACCGCCCCCACAGAGTGTTTGCCACCATCCATGAGTCAGCGTAGAGATAAAGTACTGGCCATTTTTCTCTTGCAGCAATGTCTAAAGCCAGCTGGATGGCTTTCACCTCTGCGTGAACTCACATTGACTGAAAGGTAGCAGAAACTTCAATTAATGTTTTTCTTCTTATTTTTACCTCTTCCATATACAATTTGGAGAAGCTCTAAGCACAGGAGGGTGGAAGCAAGCTACGTACTGCTCCACTCCTAAGCAGGTACCTTGGGCAACTAATTCTGCTTGAAGGCACTTCCCAGCTGCTTTTATTTCATCGCAGTTTCTGCTCTGGAACTCAGGCACTCATCGGGGTGTGTATCTGAGACACCTTTTTGTAGTAACACAGTATACTGAAGCAGGGATAGGGGATTGCTTTCTGACTTGTCACAAGAAGTGCAGGGACAAGTGATGACAGCAAAGGAGATGTCCACGCCTATTTTATTTTTATCTTTACTAACGGTTGTGCAGAGAGGTAGTTCCGTGTCTCTTTAAGACTTTCTATCTGTTCTAGATCTTGGTTTTAGAGGTTGAGTAATAAACTGTTAATAAATAGCTGTTATTACCGTTAACTTTTTTTTTTTGCCTTTCCTGTAATAGCAGTCACCAATGTTCACAGCGTGCTTTGTCTCTGGCACTTGCTTAGGCTATTCAGTACCTTAATGTCTCAGACTGGGAACATCCTAAGAATGGCAGTTTATTGAAGGCACCTTGCAAATGTCACGCAGAGAATTTAGCTTATCTATTTTGTGATGATCCAGAATCAACTTAATCAAACACAAGAAAGTCACCTCTAAGAGCAGCTAGGTGTAAGAGCCTGGATGGGCTGAGAATGGAATAAGCATTGGTCAGTTATCTGCTGGGGTCAGGCAGCATATTATTCGGACTATGGGTGGGTTGGGAAAGGACAGGACACCTTTCAAAGCAACTCTTAATGTTTTGCAAGCTCTATTCCATAACTACATGTGACTGGGGGAAAAACTTGACTGAACTGACAGATTTTGCAATGTGCACAGAAGGTCAACAGACTTGAAGACTTGCCCATCTGAAAACAAAAAGTATAAATTCCAGAGTTGAAGGTCTTGCGTTAAGGTCATGCTGTGCCCTAAAGGCAAGGTCAGTTTTCGTCGCCTATGAATCATCACATTTCAGTGTATGAGGAGGCATGGTGGAAGGTACAGCTCACAGAAATGGTTTGTAGCTTATAGCAAGCTCTTTTTTTTTTTTTTTTTTTAATTTTAAAAACCTGTACCTCCCAATAGCAGAAGTAGAAACACATGTCTTCTGATTTTGGTTGTAGCAGATTGATTGAATAACTGAAATACTGAAAATGGCTCTTTTGTGTAACACTGTGATTGCATTTGTATTTCTTAGCCAACAGAAGAGAGGGAAGAGCTTGCATACCTCCAGTTCATCCTTTCTGTTTTTAGCACTCTTGCTCTTTAACGTGGAAAGAATATTCATGACCAGAAATAATCAATTTCTGGAGAGAATTAATATTTGCATGTAGGCACAGAAAAAAAAGGCCGTGCACAGGACTACACAAGCACCTGACCTTGCGGTTTTGTGTTCAAGGAAATTCACACTTTCGGACAAGATTTTAGGGGTGACTTTTCCTAGAGTAGGAGTGCCGTGCTACAGAATTTCAACAGGGGCAATTGTCATAATCAAGTAGGGTTAAGAGGGTTAAACAAGTAAGCATAACAATGCATTTTCAGGCATTGACCAGTAAGGATCTTACAAGCAGTCAAGCGATTTCTGTTTGAATCTAGTAACAGGAGGAAGACGTAAAAATCTCCACTGTGATGTGGCCACTGCTTATTGCCGGAGTCCACAAGAAATTAGAAGTTTCTCGTCATGATCTGAAGGTCTTTTGCAGAAAAATGGGGCACACTCCCTTTCTTTTTGTACTCACCAGAGTTAACAGAATGTTAAAGCCTATTGCCATCTTGTTGCTCCTGAGTTCAGAATATAGATTCTCAGCTACGTCCCCTGTACAGCCCTTACCAAGGCTGTCGCAAGGCTGGTGAAAGCTCATCAGTAGATGAAGAGATAGACAAGAGCTGGTAAATTAACCTTTACAGGTGTGTTTCCTGTGTTAATGAATAGGAAATTCATCAACTGATCTTTGCCTGAGTAAGCGTATTTTGAGTTTTACTGACCGTAGGCCTTCAATGTGAAAGTTCATGAGACATGGTGACCTGGAGAAGAAGTGGATGTGAAATTCTATGGACATTAAGATCGATGAATTCCAAGAACTGAAAATGGCAGGTGGAAACTTCTGTGAATGTTTAAATCTTACATAATCATATAGAAATAGTATATAAGAAGATTGTGTGTGTAGCAGATTTTGTGACTCGCTGCGGTGGTGGCCCAACTCTTGAGTTGTTGTGATTAATGAGCATACCTAGTGTTACCCTACATGGGAAATTTCCTTTTACAAGAAAATACTTGCATCTTTGCTATACGTAAGAGACAGTGGGGCATTGCTGGGTGGAGGAATTAAAGAAATTTAAAGGATGCAGAAAAGGGACTGCGTAAACTATGACACAGTGGTTTCCTGGCAACTATGCCTGTGTGCCTACAGAACAGAGTTCAAGCTGCAAACCTTGTTTTTCCAGTGTACTGCAGCTTTTTACGACTGCTTTGGATTTACAAGTAGTTGCTATAAAAGCAACTTAAGCAAATAACCAGCTGGATGCGTTAAAAGGCAGCTGCCATTAAGATCTCACGTAGTGCAGTATTGTCTTTATCCAGATACAGCAAATGAAAGTGAGGTTTGGGAGCAGTGTTTTCCTGAGATGCAGTACAAGGAGCTTAACTTTCTTTGGAAAACTGATGGAAGGGAAACTTGATTTTGACAAAGCAGAGGGATCAATTCATTGACTGGGAAATTCAGTCTAATTCTCTGACCAGAACACCTATGGAGAGCTATTACTGCTGATGCTGCCTGAGAAAAATTCATAATGTGTTAAACATTAAAGAGATTAAACATTAAAGAGATTATGATTTATCTGAAGGGAGAAAAGGAGAATGGATGGAGTCAGGTGAAGGGCGATAGGGTTAGTTGCCAAAGTTATGTGTTTTGTGAGGTTTGGATACAGTTCCCTCGTTCAGCTCAGCCTGTCGACTTCAGTAGAAGATATTATGAAGGTATCAGAATCTGCCAGTAATTCTGGCACTTTGCCTTTTCACGCTTTCCTTAGTGCAGAGCTGATCCATATTTGTTCCATTATAGTGCTAGAAAAACACTAACATGATGATTCAATTTTAAAACGAATAGCTCTTTTGGACATGTATTTTGTTGCCCTATGAAAAACATTTTCCAAATGTTAATTGAGGGTGACATTGAAAACAAAAGAGGTTGAAATTGTGCCTCGGTCCACCAGTTTAGACATAATGGAGGATCTTCAGTTACTCTTGAAACTTACTCTTAGCTATCTCTTCACATCAGTTACCTACACCATCTTTACCTTGGACCACTCTCCAATAGTCTGCACTCAACATGAAGTCCTGTTTTCAAAAGCCTAAGTCTCATGGAAAGCAATAAAGATTTGGCACATAAGCTGAGTAGACACCTAGAGAAAATTCAGAAATAGATTTCGGGATCTGCACGTGCAGAATAGCAAATCCAAGAATTTATGCAATGCCCATCTGTATAAGGAAAAGCTAAGATGTTCTGTGGAAGTGTAAAACTGAGCTGGACAAGTAAGTTTTAAAGGTACATCAGCTCTTGCACCCAGCTAGAACTCAAAAGTTGAGAAAGGAAGGGGCAGATACAGCAGAGCACTCAAGATTTGTTTCAACTTTGATGAAACAACTGAAATCTTGAAACAAAAGGCCTCCTGGAAATGCTTCGGGAGTTACTGATCGAAGTCTTGGTGAAAGATACGTGAGAGAAGTCTGGGTTGGTTGGTGATTCCAATATCCTTTGGTTTCAAAACTTGTTAATGTTTCTTAAAACAGTGGTTCTCAGGAGCAGATATCTTTGTGTCCATGAGAAGGTGCTTCTGAAAGACTTCTAGTCAAAGCTGGAGAGAGACAGTATCTGTTCCAAAATGGCATCCAACTTTTTGATTTAAAAAAACAGGTTATAGAGTAAGCAGCTTTAGCCCTGGTAGCAGTCCTGTGCAATTTCCTATGCAATTCAGAAGGTTATGACCTACATAAAGATCTTACTAAAGATCAGTAAAGTAAAACCAGGAACCACTTTGTTGTCCCCGTGCTACAATTCCTAACTCCAGCCCTATAGAGATACAGAAAGGAGCATTCAGGAGCACATAGTGGAGATATAAAGATCACTTTCTCAGTGCCAGATGCTCTTCAGGCAAAAGAAATACCATCTCTGTTTTCGATCGCATTCCTGGCAGCTGATAGCTAAAATTGGTTTACAAGCTGAGCAGCATGGGACAATAAATAGCAACTGTGAGTAAATAATGACAAAACAAACAGAAATGGTGGATGAAAGCCAATTTGAGAAGAGTGTGAGGGGAAAGGCTGCTCTAACATTGTAAGATCTGGCTCCTTTCATGAACTGTGAGTTGAAGACATTGCAAGGCAGTTATCTGCTTGAGAACTTGCCTCCTCCAGGCTGAATTCCATATTACCATTCCTTTAAGGAATGGATTTAGTATGTTCAATAATGCCAGATAGGATTATTTAACAAGTAGGAAGATGTATTCAGTGGTTAAGTGTCCCTCTTGGTTCTCACTTCAGACTAAAATCAGGCAGTGAATTGCTTTGCTTCTCTGAGCTTTTTCTTTCCATCTATTTATCTTACCAATACTTGACAACCATAATTGCCTTTTTAATCCAAATATATGCTGGTGGTGCACATAAAGCTTCCTTCACCTCTCCTTGTACTGTGATGGGCATGAAAAAGGTGAGGTGGGACTGAAAAGGAAAGCTCACAGAACTCTACAGGCAGCACATACCACTGGCATTGGAGATCACTAAATGTACTTCTGATTTTTTTGCATTTTGGATTTACATATTGTATGCAAGCTATAGCACTGGTTGGCACTCTGGTGTTGTAGCTTGTGGCATGTTATTTAAGAAAGCATATTTATTCTTTGTTTGCAATCTACAGGCCTGGATTTTCAAGATGGACACACTTGCATATTTGAGGCATGGCCCACTGAAGCATTGCGCTGGAAGCAGAGATGAATCTCTGTGCTGTTTTATAATATGGAAAGACAAGGAATTAGTTTCTGATAACAAAGTAAATATTTGCATACAGTGCTCTCAGGCATTTCTTCAAGAAAGATCCTTTAGAGAATCCCAGCTTCAGCTGTACAAATTTAAGAAAACCGTGGAAAAATAGGCAGGGAAGTAATCTGCTTCACCCAGCTGTCCACAGGGAAGATCAGCTCTGGCATGCTTGTCTAACCAGATCTTACAGACCTCCAAGATGATGGTGCCACCACACCATCTCCAGGCAATCTACCTTTTTTGCTATCCGTGCCCAGAGAGTGTTTTTTTCCTGAAGTGTAATTTGAATCTTCCTTGTTTCAGTTTAAGTCAATTTTTCCCCTGGCTGCCATGGAGATGGAGAACAGGGCATTAAAAGAAAAGCTGTGCAGAAGGTGTAGAAGAATACAGTCAGTATTCTGTAGAAGAATACGATCAGGCGTCATTGCTCTGCTCAGGAAAGATCTGATTTTCCTCGCTGAGCTTTGTAAAGTTTTGGGTGCTGCCAGAATTATTACTCAACTATCCTGAGCAGCTGCTGAACAGCAGAATACATCCAGAGATCTTTACACTTGTCTAATAAAGCATTAGAAAGGCAACAGACAAGGTATGGCTTGATGAACCTGAAAAGAAAGTCTCAGAAGCAGGAAATACGAAGGGGATACAGCAGAAAGCCAAACCTTCTGGCTGAAATGGGCAAACTTTCTTTTAGCAGCGTGCAGTGGGGAGGTCACAGCAAGGCGCCTTAAGGAAGCCTCTTGTCTCATTCCCTTACCGCCGAGACTCAGCCCCTCTGGTTACGGGTGGGATGTGACAGATCTACCAGATTTCTGAAGTCTGGTATCCCAAGCAGCGGTCATCTGCATCTGTGTTGTGGCAATTGCCCAAACACTGTAGCACTGCACCTTAGTGTACTAACCCCCTGCTTTGTCCTTTTTCTGGATTCAGTTCAATTTATCTTTGACTTGGTTTCCACACAGACTCCTGTCCCGTGTCACATATGCTCACTGACCCTGTGTTTGCTTATGAAGCAATTGTGTGTGATTTTAGACTTGGCTCTGCAGGAGGGCATCTGAATGACTTGAGTGGAAAAGAGCCTCTCTGAAGACCCCCATCCTAGGGGCTTTCGGTCAGGAAGTTGGTCCCTGTTGGTGGTTTTGGTTTTTTGCAGTGCAAGCCAGCATACTGCACGTGGGTGTAGCTCGCCAAGGGGACCCAGTTACTCCAAAACCCCATGTCAGCACCTCAGCTCAGGGCAGTCTTGGGGCAGTTTAACTGCCAGCTGCAACTGGGGTACTGGCTGTGCCTGCTCTTTGCACCCCAGAGCCAAGGGGTGAAAAAGAAAATACCCTGAAGTGCAGCCCAGGACTATTGGGCTTGCCTTTGAAATATTGTTACCCACTGACACCAGTCCCTTTTCTGAAACTGCTCAATCATAGAATCATAAAATGGTTTGGGTTGGAAGGGGCCTTCAAAGGTCATCTAGTCCAACCCCCCTGCAAGGAACAAGGACGTCTCCAACCAGATCAGGTTGCTCAGAGCCCCATCAATAACCCAATCCTTCCTGTTGGACGCTTTGAGAAAGATCAGGTATCAACTATTTAAATGCATAGTGAGCTGAAAATCAAGAGATGAATGATGACGTAAACACGTATTGTTTTATGGGCACTGTCACACAGCTGATGCACACTTTGCATCAACACATTTGGGGGTTAACCTGTTTTGAATCAGTAAGGTGGCACCTCGGTGCAAGCGCTTACGCAAAACTTCAAGGGGAAGACTGCTGTGTGCTGAGCAGATTTAGGTGACTTGTGTGAATTAACAACGCATTTACCTAATTTGTAAAATAGATCTTGAAGGCAGCATTCCTGAAATCCTTAGAGCTTGAGGATAAGGTTGGAGAAGTTTGAAGAGTTCCAGCATTTCTTTGATTTAAACAGAACATTTTCTTGCTCAGGGTCACTGCACTGTTATTGATGTTGGTTTGTATTACTGGAAAGTATCTATTTACTCCACAGAGGGATTTTAAAATAAGCTGAGTAACACATCTTCTTGTGATAAATTACTCTGAAAGGTAGAGACGGACTTCAGTATGACTTCCAAATCTAAGGCTGACTAAACTTTGTCCCATCTATGAAATGTATAGCTTAATTGTCTCTCTTCCAAGAAGGTGGTTCTGTTATCTGGAACAACAGCATCTACTAATGACACTCCGAAAGCCAGCACATAATAAAATTGTTGACTCATGCTCATTTCCTTTTGCTCCATTTTTACTTCAAGTAGTGTAAGATGCACTTTTTCTTCTTGTTTGTCACTTGGCTGTGATTTTTCAGAGACCTAAAAGGAAGATAAAAGGCATTATTTTAAAAAGGATTCTTCATACTTGATTCACTACTCTCCTTAGACATTATTTTCCTCTTCAAATTCTTTTAATACTTGCTCTAAACCCACAAACTTTCAGAACCTAATGAAAAGGTTAATTAGCTAATTTGCAGCTTCCACCTTTGTGTTCTGTTCTTCAGCTTACTGAAATGAATAATGCATTGTCCTGTGAGCAATCGACTTATTTTCTGTGTTCTGAGAAGGTACGGGTGTTTTTTTCTGTAAGTCTTTGTTTACGTTCTCACAGAACTGGATGTCATAACCCCATGGTTGCTTAATTCAGCTCCATTGCTGTGTCATGCACATTTATATAATCTTCAGATATGGTCCCTAAGCTCTTTGAACGGGTTTAATTTGATCTGCCCTGCATGCTAGCTCTGAATCTTACCTGCTGCTGTGTTTTATCTCTGCACTTCATACTAACGACCACCAGCAGTGTTTCATGTACCTAATCCTTTGGACATCCTTAAATGTGATGATGAAAAAATGCAGAGGAGTTGAGCAGTCATAGCTTCTGTCCTGTGTAGGGCTGCTTTTTTTTTTCTACCTACCACTAACCTGCGGAGCCCAGAGCTGAATCTTTTGTGCTCATCAAGTTCTGAAGAGTAAGAAGTGACTTGTAAAAAAGTAACTTAGACATTGCTACCACAGAGTAGGAAGAAATGCTCAATTTTCAAGTTAAAGACCCTCTAGAAGACTAAAACCGTATCTGCTTATTTAACAGATAAATCACTGTCTGAAAAGAAACATACATGTACTCAGTAAGCTTAAAAATAAATGTTAACAGTGTAGATGCAGGAAAAAGGTAACCTATTTTAAAAATGCCTTGGTATTACTAAAGCTAGTACACATTTTATTATTTGTCGGGCAGAATCTATAGCTGCCGCTAAAATTTGTGATGCATAACTCCCCTTAAAAGCTTTTGTCTGTAAACAGCTAAGTCACTTGAGCTGTGACATACTCCTGTTAATTGGGCCAAGTTCAGTGCAGAAGTGCTGATTTTCTTCATGTTGAAAGAACGCTGTTTCAGAAACTGCTAGCTCCCTTTACCTGCAGTCAACTTCATGGCATTGATTTGGGAAAGGAAGCGATGCCAGGCTGCTCTGTAATGACAGGAGCGAGGGGTGCGAAGCAGGCTGTACTGCCTGTGAAGTGGAAGTAAAGAAGAACCGCCTTCCACTACAAGCGCCTGTAGTCAGAAACTGTAGCTATGGCTCCAATCTGCTGAGCATGGTCAATATTTCCTGTCGTCTGCCCAAGTTACAGTCCCCAAGTAAAGACAACCTAGAGTTGCATGAATGGGCCTTTGTTCGCTGCTCCTAACTTCTTTTGTGTGCAAGCTCACCAGCCATTAACGGCTCCAGTGTTTTCTTTCCCTTCTGCCTCTACTACGTTTCACTGGGATCTGCTGAGATTAATAAATCCCTGGAGAAAGAATATTAGTGCCAGATGTTCAGCTGGACAAAGTGAGATAAAAAGCTGATAAAGGAATTATGTATCATATTTTAATTGCATAAGAAGGAATACAATGAGTAAATAAGCACAAAGAAAAATTCTCGTCATAGTGAAGTGCCCTAGAAAGGGAGAGAATGGGGTCTACAGATCAGGTAAGTATTTTCTGGCAAGTACTGGAGCAAAGCGTTGAGCCTGTGTGAGCAAGTTGTAAAGGGGTGGGACCGTAGTTTCCCTGCGTGCCAAGGCCGCTGTACACCTTGAGCCTGGGCCCCATGTTTGGCATCTTGAGCAATCTGGCAGAGCAATGCAAATAAAGCAGCTTCTGCAGCATAGTTATGCAAGTCAGCTCATGTTTCATTGGTGCCATGTGCAGTCCTTTTTCTTGCCACCATCTTCCTAAAGACCGTGCCATCTACCCCTGCACAGGTTGCGGGCGGGACCCTCTGCTCCCAGTTGGAGGTACCAGCTCTGGCCAAAGGAGGTGGTTTCCAGATGGCCTCGGCTCCATGCCCTGAAAAAAACACTTCATGGACTTGATGTGCATACAGCTAAAGAGATCAGGAGAGTTTTGAGGGGAAAGGAAAAAGAAATGGATCAGAGAAGAGACCGGTAAGGAAAAGGGAAGGAAACTTCAGAAGAGGAAGGAAAGGAGAAAGATAACTGCCGGGGAATAGACTGGACTAGGAATACTTTATCCTGAAGCAAGTTTTTCTAGGAAGTGCAAGTCACTAGGTCTTCCCTCCTGAGGCTTTGCAGAACTGTAAGCACACTACAGGAAGGCAAGTCTATTTTGGGTGTATTTTGATGCAGGGTACACAGAATGTGTCTTCCACCTTAAAGGCCTAACTGGGAGAATTTAGAGGGAGTTTTATATACATTATTTTCGTGTTGACATCTTGTGTTACACTACCAGTCTTTTAGTTGCACCACACCTCTCAAATTTTCAACTTGACAAGACATCCTTTGCGACAGTGGTATTGTCTATACCTTCCCAGAAATGCCCAGCCTTCTCTGAGGTCTTTGAGTTTTTGATGCTCAGTGGAGTAAGGAGAGTGGTCAGCAGAACTACCACCTTGGACTTCTGGAGGGCAGACCTCAGCCTGTTTAGGTGACTGGTTGACAGAGTCCCTTGGGAGGCAGTCTTAAAGGGCAAAGTGGTCCAGAAGGCTGGATGTTATCCAAAAAGGAAATCAGAAAGGCACAGGAGCAGGCTGTCCCCATGTGCTGAAAGACAAGCCATCAGGGAGGAAAATTGGCCTAGCTGAACAGCGAGCTTTGGCTGGAACTCAGGCACAAAAAGAGAGTTGATGACCTTTGGCAGAAGGGGCAGTAATCAGTAGGATTAGAAGGATGTAGTGAGGTGATGCAAGGAGAAAATTAGGAGGGCCAAAGCCCAACTAGAACTTAATCTAGCTACTGCCATAAAAGACAATAAAAAATGTTTCTATATGTACATTAGCAACAAAAGGAGAGCCAACTGTATGAGAGTGACAAAGGATGAGGAAAAGGCTTAGATACTTAATGCCTTCTTTGCCTCAGTCTGTAGTAGTAAGACCAGTTGTCCTCTGGGTATCCAGCCGCTTGAGCTGGAAGACAGGGACAGGGAGCAGAATGAAGCCCCCATAATCCAAGGGGAAATGGTTGGTGACCTGCTACACTGCTTAGACACACACACAAGTCTGTGGGGCTGGATGGGATCCACCCAAGGGGATGGAGGGAGCTGGCGGAAGTGCTCACCAAGGCACTTTCCATCATTTATAAGCAGCCCTGGCTGACCAGGAGGTCCTCGTTGACTGGAGCTTAGTAAATGGGATGTCCATCTACAAGAATGGGTAGGAGGAGGAGCCGGGGAATTACAGGCCTGTCAGTCTGGCCTCAGTGCCAGGAAAAGTTATGGAGCAGATCATCTTGGGTGCCATTACGTGGCATGTACAAGACAACCAGGCAATCAGGCCCAGTCAGCATGAGTTCACGAAAGGCAGGTCCTGCTTGACTAACCTGATCTCCTTCTATGACAAGGTGACCTGCTTAGCGGATAAGGGTAAGGCTGCGGATGTTTTCTACCTGGACTTTAGTGAAGTGTTTTAGACCATTTCCCACAGCATTCTCCTTACTGGGGCCAGGTCTGTTTAACGTCCTTATCAATGATCCAGACAAGGGGATCAAGTGCACCCCCAGTAAGTTTGCAGATGACACCAAGTTGGGTGGGAGTGTTGGTCTGCCCGAGGGTAGGAAGGCTCTACAGAGGGATGTGGACAGGCAGGATCGGTGGGCTGAGGCCAACTGTATGAGAGTCAACAAGGCCAAGTGCCAGGTCCTGCACTTGAGTCACAACAACCCCATGCAACGCTACAGGTTTGGGGAAGAGTGGCTGGAAAGCTGCCTGGTAGAAAAGGACCTGGGGGTGTTGGTCAACAGACAACTGAACATGAGCCAGCAGTGTGCCCAGGTGGTCAAGGAGGCCAACAGCATCCCAGCTTGTATCAGAAATAGTGTGGCCAGCAGGAGTAGGGAAGTGATCATCCCCTGTACTCGGCACTGGTGAGGCCACGGCTCAAACACTGTGTTCAGTTCTGGGCCTCTCAGTACAAGAAAGACATTGAGGTGCTGGAGAGTGTCCAGAGAAGCGCAACTAAGCTGGTGAAGGGTTTGGAGCACAAGACTTATGAGGAGCAGCTGAGGGAACTGGAGTTGTTTGGACTGCAGAAAAGGAGGCTGAGGGGAGACCTTATCGCTCTCTACAACTACCTGAAAAGAGGTTCTAGTGAGGTGTGTGTCAGTCTCTTTTCCCAAGTAACAAGCAACAGGATAAGAGGAAATGGCCTCAAGTTGTGCCAGGGGAGGTTTAGATTGGCTATTAGAAAAAAATTTATTCACTGAAAGGTTATCAAGCATTACAACAGGCTGCCCAGGGAGATGGTGGAGTCACCATCCCTGGAGGTATTGAAAAGACACATACATGAGGCACTTAGGGACATGGTTTAGTGGTGGACTTGGCAGTGCTAGGTTAATGGTTGGACTCAATGATCTGAAAGGTCTTTTCCAACCTAGATGACTCTCCAATTCTATGAAAAGTTTGGGGGGGATGGGGAGAGTAGCTTAGTTTCAAAACAGCAGAGCAGACTGTAGGGATGAATACTCTGAGGTCTGCTATTCCGCCGATGGGAGACAAGTCACCATCTGTGGACTCTGGTAGGCTTTTTCCGTAGGAAGCCTCAGGCTAGACTCTGCTTTTTGCTCTGTGGGTCTTTGAAATTGTTTAGCAGTCGGCTCTACCTCTGTTCTTCTAGCCCTGGCCAAACACCGCTCGCGTCCCTGGCAGGCTGGAGGTGTCTCTGGCCACTGGAATGATCCTCTGTTCCTGAAGCACCTGCTTGAGGTTACATACATCTACTGCATTTCTCCCTGCTTCCTGTTCCTGTACCCCTTCTTAAAATAATTACAATCATACAGGTAAACCAGTGAGTGTGCTGTACTTCATAATTCCTAACCTGCAGGTTATATGCAGTATTGCCTCTCTTTTTTGCTTGTTTCTGAAGGAAAAATCTTGATTTCGGAATGCTGGGCATAATTTGAAAATAGATGAGGCTGGAAATCCACAGAAGCATGCAGTGCTGGCCTCCACCCAATCCCTCGCCCCAGGACGTTGTGCCAGGAGAAGGGTAAGGATGTAGGTGCGTGAGCAGTGATGGGACCTGCACTTGTGGGTGCTGATGGAACTGATGGGCCAGGCCATCTCTCGCAAATGGAGCAGGGTGTTGCATGTGGTAGGAAATGCACATCCTCTCGCAGCTTTTCTTGCTGACTTTCTGATTTTTGTTTTCCCATCAGCATGATCGGTTGCCCTCGGCCACTGTTCACTGAAAGCCATTCCAACAGATTAACGAGTAGCCAGCCTGTAAAGTTAAGGTACAGCTGCAACCAGAGAGCATATGTTTCTTAAGTAACTTGCACAACAGAATGTTTTACTATATCAGCTGGGCTCTTACGAGTGTCACCAAAGTAATTCAGCAAAGCCTTCAGGTTCTGACGGCATCGCTGCTGCTGTCAGTTCAAGAGCCACTCCGCCTTTCTCTTTGCACCTACGGTGCCACTGAGAGCAGTGGGAGCAGGGAGGTGGAAAGAGGGACAGCTTCCAGCAAGGGCTTTTGCTTTCTTCCCCTGATGCTGAGGGCAACCATAGCTGGGACGTGAAAAGGGTGAGGAAGAGCATGGAGAAGGAACTGGAAGAGAGAAGCACTGTAAAGAGTGAGGTTTCAGCAGCTGGGTGGTTTCTTTTTGTTCTAGCACTTTGAGCGGTTAAGGGGTGGGACTCTGAGCTGGGAGGCTTGGCTAAAAGGTCAGAGCAGTGCACTTGCAGGAGCACTTCAGAAGACCGCCTTCCCGTGCACTGGACAGGACTTGTATCAGCAACTTGACTGCTTTGCAGCTGACTGAATTCTTGGCATAAGAAATCAGTGGTGGCAAGAGTCAAAACAGACACGCCAGTCAACATGAGCACGGCGGGCAAAGTAAGCAAAAATTTATACTAGAAAAGTTTCTTTGCTGCAGCTGAGCAACGTATTTTTAAATGCAGTTGCTTTGCAGGGGCACCATGAATACCGGTGGTGTAGCACAGACGAGAGTTTCGGAGGAAGCTGGTACAGGAGAGCTGCCTTTACTTGCAGGCCACTGTGCTCTCCTAGGAAATGGTTGTTATGCTCTTCAAGGCAATAATTTATTTACTTGTTTAAACACAGAAGCAAGATAAGGTTAACAGCACCTGAGTAAGAATAACCTCCCCTCTAGGTTAGCAAGCTATTTTAAATCTCTGTTTGGACAGTTTAAAATACGTTACAATGTAGTGAGTGTTCAGATCAATATATTTATCAGCTGTATCGGTTTTCCATTCACCAAGTTCAGACTTCCACCCAGCTTTTGTCTGAGCATGGTGAATGAAGTCATGTAATGGAACTAAACTGCCTTGTTTTCCCTGTGTTTATCTTGGAGTAATATGTGAGCTACCGCACAGGTTAGGTGACTGAGCAGCAGGGTGTTTCTACATCCACGCTCCCCCTGCTGAAGTAACTTGTAAGGGCTGTAGAACATAGGAGCAGAAAAAAACCCTGTGACTCCAGCTAGCGCTTGCCTTAGCAGACGATAGTGCTCTGCTTGTGCATCTGTGGATGGAATCCTGTTACAGCCTGTAAAACTTTACCGGGACTCAGCCATCAGAACAATACATAGTTAACCAATATCTAACTGTGGGAGAGATTTATTTGTTCTCTGTAATCCACAGTCCTGAGCTACCTTTGTTCTTAGAAACACTACGTGTGCTTTGCATGTGCAAGTCGCGAAATCACTATTATGCTATGTGGGATACGGTATAAATACATAAGCTCTTTTTTTTTTTCTTTAAGTAAGTTTCCTTGAAAATGTGGCCCTTCAAAATGTCATCTTTGGCCACACTTACAAATTTTTTACTAATCACGCTTGCATGTGACACATACAATGTTAAATTTGGTGTAAACCTCTCCTGAGTCTGTCTTTTTCAAAGCATTGTGCTCTTTCCCACTTTGGGTCTGGCTACTGAAAGTGCACTATTTTATTTCATGTGTTTCATATTTCCTAGGAATTATTTTCTTTGTTACCAGTTGACAGTTTATTGATAATTAGATGTTACATATCTACTTCTACTTCAAAAGCTTTGGTACTAAAAAGCTTCTTTATTTTTTTTGTCCCCTGAGAACTTTGTAGCGCACAGATGTTAAGTTGTCCCAGTTCCAGGGTCCCAGTCACGCAGGATAGTTATGGATGTGCTAAACTTCTTGCATTGTGGACTTGAGTTGGCTTCATTTCACTCTCAACATAATGCCACCTCGATGTTTGTAGTCAGTAGGACTTAATAGAGTGACTGTGGACTTTAACTAACAGTGTGTCACCCATGGTGACATGGAAAATCATATTCCAGGCCCTGGAGTTGTTTAAAGCTCGGGGATGGGCAAAGACCACAAAGGAAGCACAGGAATGAATATGGGGACAGAGAGGCCCCACGACGTTTGAACACACTAGGAATGAGCTTGCAGGGTGGAAACTGGGGCCACCTTCTCTCTGAGAGCCTGGGATGAGCAGTGGACAATGTTCCTCTCTCTTCTGAGTGCATTTTCCTCTCAGTGATAGATGATCAGAGGAGCCCAGAAGCCCATCAGTACCTGGACAAAGCCTGTGGAGCTAATGGACAAATTTTAGTCTAACAGGCAAAAAAACCCTCTTGGGTATTGGGAGTAACCCCTCCTGAGTCAAATATCACATCTGAGAAGCAAGTACCTTAGCACGGATCATCTTGCACTAAACGGACTGTTGCTTCTTCAAGATCACCTCTGCATAGTGTTACATCATTTTACATAGGTGTCCTCTCAGCCATCACCCCACGGCTGAACTTGGGCTGTAAGAAAACGTTCATAAGCCTATACTAAGGCTCTGAATTCCATTTTTAGCAATTTTGTGAGTTCCTGACACAGGCAGTTCTGGGCAATACTGACTTTATCACAACCTGATATACAACGTCATTTAGTGTGCCCTCTCCAAGATACAAATATACACCCGTAATCAAACATGACAAAAATAATCCTCCAAGGAAATCAGAAACAGAATAACTTGTGCACCTGAACAATGTTTGCTACTGGAGAACTCCAGAACAAAGAAGCAAGGAGGATGGATAAGGTATCCAGTTATCCTAGGAGACCATTATTCATGCTGCTGAAAACTTGGTACGACACAAATGTAAACAAAGTGACACATGGTCTTGGGGGGGAATGCACTCACACTGTGCCTTGGTCTTTTTTGTTGCGTTTTGTGTTTGGGGTTTTTTTTCCCAGTAGTTTTCCCTCTCCTTCCCCAAATAGAAGCACGAGTTTCACATATAGAAATGTAAGAATCTCTCTGTGTGGTGAACTGCAAATGGAAGTGCCGTTCCCTTTTTCTTTGCTTTGTTTGCAGGTTATTAAATGCAAAGCAGCGGTAATGTGGGAAGCCAATAAACCATTTTCTATTGAAGAAGTGGAAGTTGCCCCACCAAAAGCACATGAAGTTCGCATAAAGGTACAAAAATAAAATAAATTTAAAAAAAACCTGTTACAAATTGCATTCTATCTTGTTGTCAGAATTATTGCTATAGATTTTTAGAATCCAGTTGGAAAATGTTCACTAGGTGAATAGTTACTATTTAGTGAGCTCCTATGGAAGATGCTTCAAGTCCTAAATTTGATAATAGGATTCTTTTTAAAAAAAAAAAAAAAAAGTTTTTCAGGATTGGGTTTTTTAATTTACTAAGACATTTGTGCTTCTAGCAGGCTGAAAAATTGTAGTATGAGGTAAATCTCTGAATTTTCTATAGTGTCGAGCGAGAACTTCCCTTTATTTGAATGTGCTAGAAAATAGCTCAGCGGGGCTGGCAGCTTCCTTTTTTAATTGGGTATTAAGTATCTGTTAAATTTCATATTTTGCTACTATTTCTATATAATATCAACCTTTCTGTATCTATGTATTTATATACAAATATTAGGAATAATTTATTTTATTCTGTTCTTCATATATAATTGTACCGCTAGAACATTGGTTCTGCCAGTCAGTGAGACTCCCTTTAGAGCTCAGTAGTGCATAGCAAACATTCACACAGAAGTCTTGCTTTGTAGATTAAAGACAAACCATGAAAATCATAAATCACACAATGAAAAGTGGTTTACTCGTAAATTTGTTGTGTGCATATATGATTTTAGACAGCAGCAAGTGACTTAGAATCATAGAACAGTTTGGGTTGGAAGGGACCTTTAAAGGTCACCTACTCCAACCCCTCTGCAAGGAGCAGGGACATCTCTGACCAGACCAGGTTGCTCAGAGCCTTATCCAGCCTGGCCTTAAATGTTTCTGGGGATGGGGCATCCACCACCTCTCTGGGCAACCTGTTCCAGTGTTTTACCATCCTCATTGTAAAAAATGCCTTCCTTCTATCTAGTCTGATATAAGGTGTATCTCCAAATATATGTCATAATTTCACTTCTGTATATGACATGACGTAGATAAATGCTGAAATATTTTTGTCTTTCCTCTAAATCAGATTGTGGCATCGGGGATCTGTCGTTCTGATGACCATGTAGTAACTGGTGGACTGGTTATGCCTTTTCCAATAATTCTTGGGCATGAAGCAGCTGGTGTTGTGGAGAGTGTTGGGGAGGGAGTAACTTCATTCAAACCAGGTATGAAACAGCACGGAACACAAACCCAGTGCTGAGTTTCCAGGCTCCTGTTTAAGCCAAAGGTGACTACAGGTGTGAGCATTTGTATTGCAGAGGAAGATGTTCCAACTTTGAGTGTTTTAAAGGATACCTTAAATGACACTACATGCCATTTCCTTGTTTCTCTTGACCAGTATTGATTTGAGTTTTTCTATGCAATTTCTTTTGGTTTTGACAAAAAACATCTGCAAGCTTGCTTTCCACCTAAACCAAAAAAAAATTGGTTCCTTCTATCTAGTCTAAATCTACTCTCTTTTAGTTTAAAACCATTATCCCTTGTTCTATTGCAACAGGCCCTAATAAAGAGTTTCGCCCCATCTTTCTTATAGCCCCCTTTAGGTACTGGAAGGCTGCTGTAAGGTCTCCCCGGAGCCTTCTCTTCTCCAGGCTGAACAGCCAGAACTCTCAGCTTGTCCCCCATAGGAGAGGTGCTCCAGCCCTCTGAGCACATTTGTGGCCCTCCTCTGGACTCACTACAACTGGTCCATGTCCTTCTTATTTTGGGGACTCCAGAGCTGGACACAGTACTCCAGCTGGGGTCTGATGAGAGCGGAGCGGAGGAGGAGAATCACCTCCCTCGTCCTGCTGGCCATGCTTCTTTTTGTGCAGCACATGATATGGTTGGCTTTCTGGGTTGCGAGCGCACATTGTTGGCTCATGTCCAGCTTTTCATCCAGCATTGTGGATGAAATTTTGCTAGAAAATTAGAGTTGTCATCTTAGCTTGTATGTATCTCTGCTTCTATGAAAAATATTTTACCTGCCTTTACTCCAATGTGACAGTAATAGGACTACAAACAGGAAAGAGATTCAGCAGGGCTTGCAAATTAATGCTTAATTTTGCAGTACGCACAGTTTACAGCCCTGTTATCGTAGCACACCAGCCTTCTGCCCTAGTGGATGTTAATTTTTATCTCAATTTGTTTACCTGTGTATTACTCTTTTTCTTTTAAGTAGAAGATGCAGTAAACTGCTGAATGAGTACTCGGGAATGTCAGTAGCTAAGACTTTTTTCTTATGACATAGCTCAGACTCAGTTCTATGGAAGACACCAGGGATTTTGCATATTGAAATTAGTATAACTATGCACTAATGATATCCTTTGTAACAGAGAAAGGTGGTTTATCTTCCAAGAGCAGCAAAAGGAAATAAGACTAGCCCTGCACTCCTAGCGCACATTTCTCTAGGGGTGAAATAAACTTGGTTCATATTTTTACCTGCATGCTTCTTGTTTGCCTTTTTTAATCCTCTGACATCACTGTTTTTATTTCTAGGAGACAAAGTTATTCCACTCTTTGTTCCACAGTGTGGGGAGTGCAGCAGTTGCTTAAACTCCAAGGGTAATCTGTGCAGTAAAAGCGAGTGAGTTTTTCCTGCGTTACCTACAACCCTTGTCAGATTTTTATTTATACAAAACTGATCATATTCAGCAGATTTCACTTACCATTATTTCTGGTCATCTTTCAAACAGCATTGATTCAGGTGCTGGATTAATGCCTGATGGCACCACTAGATTCACCTGTAAAGGAAAAGCAATTCACCATTTTATCGGTACAAGTACCTTCACTGAATACACAGTAGTGCATGAATTTGCCGTAGCCAAAATTGATTCTGCTGCTCCTCTGGAAAAAGTTTGTCTAATCGGCTGTGGATTTTCAACTGGTTATGGGGCTGCTGTGCAGACTGCCAAGGTAAGTATTGGGATGGGCATTCCTGGTACCTCATGGGGTCTGTTCAGGGTTGTGTGGCCTGTGAGCAGGTCGTCAGCATGGAAGGCAGGAGGTATAGACTCTGTTGAGTTTAGGGTGGAAAAAAGATTCTCTGCCTACTTCAGTTTCTCTGTCTCTAAGGTACTCAGAAGTCTTCAATACAAAATCCAGTAAAAATACTTATTACTATCTATTAAATTTTCTCTCACAGCTTTATTACCCTTTAAAAAATATTACAACGCAGCTGATTTGTTTTATTGTTAACTTAAGTCTAGGAATACATGGAAGCCTATAACTGGAGCACTCATAATATGTGGCAATACCTGAATGTGACTTTTAGAGCTGGCACTGTCTCCAGTGGAATGTCGCTACAGATCTTAACACTGAAATACAAAGCATCATTTTAAAAAAGTGTCTCTAAACCTGAACCTGAGACTTATAATGAAAATCTGGTCTCAGAAATGTATTTTAAGACAATTTACCTTAGTAACATGTAGAATTATAACACTATAGCTGGCTACTGCACTAGTAGGTACGTGTTTGCAAATTCCTTCTGAGCAGGTCATCTCTGAATTACAAGAAGTGGCTTAAGTGAAAACATGTTGATAATAAGAAAATGCATTGTACTTTACCTAGACTGTAACAGTGTGCCATGTTATATGGTTATTACAGGTGGAAAAGGGCTCCACCTGCGCTGTCTTTGGCCTTGGAGGAGTTGGCCTCTCTGTTGTTATGGGCTGCAAGGCAGCAGGAGCTTCCCGCATCATTGCCGTTGATATCAACAAGGACAAGTTTGCCAAGGCCAAAGAGCTGGGAGCCACCGACTGCGTCAACCCTAAAGACTTCAAAAAGCCTATTCACGAGGTGTTGATTGAAATGACTGGCGGCCATGGTGTGGACTACTCCTTTGAGGTCATCGGCCGTACTGAAACCATGGTATGCAACCAAAAGATGTGGTCAAATGAGGCATTAGCTTGTTAGTTCTCTCTTCCCTAAGCCCCTAAGCACCAAGGGTGAGGAGTGAGAGCCACTGGCCAAGTGTCACGCTAACTTCAACCTGTTAAGTTCAGCTCACTGAGATGCAGGGACAGAAGCATGCTCGAAAACTTACGAAAGGGAACTTTGATGTAGTTCCTTGGCCTAACTAGAGTGTTACATTTCACATAGCCCACTACCTGCTTTCCAACAGTGGCTTATCATTAAGATAAAATGGAGAAGCAGAACAAAGCCAGGACATATCTAACCCATGACAGCAGATACAATCGAAATCGATGTGGTTTCAGTTACAAAAAAAACTAATTGCAAGCTGAGCCCTGAGCAAAGGAGAAGGAATTCAAACTTTTGTGCCCCTGTGGCAAATCCTGTATGACTCTGGGGTGTCCCTCTGTTTCAAATGCAGACTGCAGCTTTGGCCTGTTGCCATTACAACTACGGAGTCAGTGTGATTGTGGGAGTGCCCCCTGCAGCACAAAAGATCACTGTGGACCCCATGCTTCTCTTCACTGGTCGCAGCTGGAAAGGGTCCGTCTTTGGAGGTAAGAACTTGGAAAGATGTGATTTAGCTTGCTTGGGAAAACCTGTAAATCATCTTGAATAAAATGGGTTGTATCTAAATGAATTGCTTAGGTTGTTCTATTGGAAGTAATATTGACAGCTATTTTGCTGACAAAGAAGCACAAAGGCAATTAATTAAGGCAATTGTTAGTTATGGCAAGAGGAGGAGTGAGAAACACAGAGGGAGGGAGGGAGGGGGGAAGAAGGAGGAGAGAAGAGAAGGCAGGAGACAAAAAGACGAAAACAGGGAAAAAAAGGAAAAAACAAGGGGGAAAAAGAGGGAAAGGGAGAGGGGAAGAGAGAGAAAGGTAGAAGAGAGAAAGAAAAGGAGGACAAGAGGAGGGCAAAGATATAAAACAAAAGTAGAGAAGAAAAAAATAAATAGAAGAAAAAGGAGAAAGAAAAGGAGAAAGATAAGAGAAAAGGACAAAGGAAGACAAAGAAAATGAGGAAAATATAATGGGGGCAAGGAGAGAGGGAAGAAGAGCAAAAGAGCAAGAGCAAAAAGGAGAATGAGAGGGATAGAAAGACAGAGAGAGGAAAAGAAAAAGAGTGAAAGAGATGGAGAGTCAGGACCCTAAAGGACGTCAAGGGTCAGACCCACCTGATTTCCACATAGGTCAGACCCCAGCTCAGCCCCTTGCCAGCTGCCATCAGTCCCTTCCAGTTCTTTCTCTTTTCTGAACTCTCCCAGAAGAATCTCACACTCCGCAAACCCTAGCTCGCTCAACACAACTGTGGAAGTGCCTCCTACTATTTGAGACAGCTTTATCTAGTACTGCTTGTAAGGTAGAGACACACAACCCCTGGCCACAGCCCCCCAAATTTTGACCAGGCAATCAAGTTTCCAGTCACCAACATGGATGTCACCACTCTGGCTTTTGTATGATGTGAGCTTTAGTGGACAATGTATCAATAGAAAAGTTTAAACAGTATTTAATGTGGGGAAAGTTTGGCTTCTGTAAAGATTAAAATGTTAGAAAATTTGTCTCTACCAGTAAAACATTTATTGTGCTTGTCATATGTAGAATAACTGCTCTTTGTCCCATGTTTCCTGCTGGCACTCTGTGTTACAAAAGTTACATGCGGCAACATTTCATCATGCTATTCTGCTATACATCATTTATCTAAAAATTTAAGCTCCCGCAAGTTTTATCTATTTTCACACGCATTTAATGTTTCATTATCCTTTCTCTGTGTTTTTTTTTTTAAGGCTGGAAGAGTAAAGATTCAGTCCCTAAACTGGTTGATGACTACATGAAGAAAAAATTTGTTCTGGATTCCTTAATAACCCACACACTTCCTTTCACTAAAATCAATGAAGGATTTGATCTGCTAAGGACAGGGAAGAGGTAAATATTGTTTAATTGTGAAGGTTTCTAAAAGAGCTGTACAGTAACAGAGCATGATTTTATGGCAGAGAAGAAGGAAGGCAACCCACAAAGCTCCCTAATCTCGCGCAGTGTGTGTCCATGAGTCACAGCTGTAGCAATAAGCCAGCACAGCTTTAGCTTCTGAAATGACTTTTCTTGCACAGGAACTTTCAGGTTCTATTTGAGCAAAGACTCTGGGTGGCAGAGGGAGAAAAGACCACAAGTATGAGAAAGTCTCTGCCCACTACTCATTGGACAGAGCATGTTTTAGGATGAGAGGCAGGAACACAGAAATAGCCATTGTTTACTGAAAGAGCAACACACTTGTTCCTCTTGTGAACAAGGAAGAGAGTCCCAGTGCATGCCAGTGCAGTCAGTCCTAAAATCACTCAGTAGTTTACCTTGAACTTCAGAGTTTTTCTAAAAGGGAAGTACACAGTGCGTATACACATTGCTACCTCAGAATTTAGCTCTCATGCATTCCTCGAATATTGTGAGAGTTCAGCTCAGATTGTGTTTCCATAAGGCGTTGAAATCAGAAATACTGTTTGACAGAGACATTTGACAAGAGTCACCATAGGAATAATTACAAATTCCCTTTGGGAGAAGTGGGAAGTACATTTGTATATCATAGTATGTGCGGGGACAAACCTTTGTGAAACTTCTGTTTGTAACTTACACGGTCTGTAAAACTACATTCATGTTTTCTTTCCATTGTAATTTGCCAGCAGTTATTTTAGGTCTTCCTTGCTCCAAATATAAAAAGCATGAGGTTTGTTCTCAGGTTCTAGCTACGCAGCACACACTGCATTTTTTAACTGTCCTCATTTTAGATGTGCTCTAAACGTCAGGTTTAGATTTCAGTGTAACAAACAGAGGAAAGTGGTGAGGACAGATATGCCACCAGCTTTCCTAAGATACTGACAAGCAACCTGAAGACACCGGCATGTTGCAGCTGCGGCAGGGCAGGGAGGGAGTACCCTGCTTCACAGCAACAGCCTACATTTTCAGAGAACACACCAGTGGTTTTGCTGACGATAGCCCAGGAGCTTTTCTGCAGTCCCTAACTTGTCCTTTTCTATTGCAGTATTCGCACCGTCCTGCTGTTTTAGGATTCCCAGCTGCTAAGCACACATGACTCAGCACCAGTACAAATTTCATCATCCTCCACTACAACTGAGACAAAATACAAACCAAGACATTCCTGAAAGGTCTACCACCACCACCACCACCACCACCACCCTCGAACAAAAGCATCAAGCTCAAACCCCAGACTTCAAGCACAGCGTTTAGAAAGGAAATCATCTTGTCCCTCATACTTCTTTCTCCTGATTCTGCCTTTAAATCCTTTGTATTGTGCTGCAATTTTCTTTTAATAGCCCGTTATGAATTATAGGACCTGCTGCTCTCACAGGTCTTATGAAAGGTTTGGATTTTTTTTTTTAAAGGCCTTCCCATGTGCAATCTTGAAACTTAAAAAAAAAAAAAAAAGAAGGAAACTGATTCTTTGGGCCTTTGTAACACTACAAGCTTCACTGATCTATGCATGCAGCTCAGCACAGTAAAACTCTAGGTCAGAACTACATACCTATCCTGAATGATTTTACATTATCTGTCGGGCAAGGAAATTACTGCAGATTAAAATTTACCATGACCGTGTGTTTGAACTCATCATTTTAGTAAATGCTATTGAAGTAAATTGTACCTCTTTCTTGGAGATGTTTTAGTTGTTTTATCAGGATGGTTTCACACCTGTGGCCGATGTACAGAAGTGCATCTGAAGCTTGCAAAACAACATGAAGAAATACCAACGTGCATAAAAGTCCTGTTATTTGTTTCCAGTGAATACAAAGGAGGTTTCTTAACCTTTAAGTGAGACTACAGAGGAAATGGGAAGAAACAGGTGACTGCAAACAAGAAATCAGCCATAAAGCATCTTGCTGCTTTCCACGTTTGTAACGTGGAAACAGGAGCAGAGGCTATTTCTACCTCTGTAAACATGGTCAACATTGACTTATCTTCTGCAAGTATAAATCAGAGCTTGTAAGCACTCGCGTGCACGGTAGCTGGGCAGGAGGGCATGTGAATGGAGTAAGAGAACTGTGTGCTAACGAGGACTTGCTTGTCTGTGTCAGCAGAAAGAGTCCTTGAGTGGCCCAGCTAGGTTAATGATTTGAGATAAGTTTACCAAGAGATTAGACTTTAACAGAAGAAGATCCTTAAACATGTGGGTGTATAATCAAATTAAGACCCAAACTTCAGTCATTTGTTTCTCTGGAGTCACCTGAACAGTAAGGTCATGCTGTCAGTTGGACAGTTCACACTGTCCTGAAGTATTCCTCCCTGCAGGTCCCCATCCACCCTCAGCTGAGGATTCATTTGTTTGTGTGCATGTGCAGCTCTCGACAGCTTGTTTCTGACAGACCTGCCCAAGAGCTCTCTGCCTCTGAGGTACCCCAGGTGGGTCCAGGGCCACATGCAGCAGCTCCGAGTCTCCATTTAGGAGCTCTCCTGTGAACACGCAGGGTCCACACTCCCCATCAGATCACAACCTGTCCAGTAGCACAGGATGACACTACAAAAATCCAGTAACTTCCCAAGAGAGAAATTCTGTCTGACAAAGCACAGAGGGCATTTCTTCAGACCTTAAACTACGCCACTGCTTATTGACCATGACTTGGCTTCATGGACACCTCAGCACTCCTCTGGTTCTGCTCTCCCCCTCCTCACCTGCCAAGTCTTCCAGGAAACAGCACAGGACAGTGGTGGAACTCCAGCAGCGCACACTCCAGCGTGCAGAGATACCTGCTGAGCAGTTCTATTTCTGCACGCCTCTAAGATCACCCTCCCTTGCCGCGCATCACAGCCAGACCATCATTCTCACGCTGCGCAATCCCCTCTATGGCTCCCAGGTTATCAAACGGAGAGCACTGCTCCCACTGATAAAAAACACTTTAAGGGGCACCTTAAGGAATACTCAATTATCAATCCCGCTAACAAGGGCGAGGCCGTACCTGCTAGGATATGATCTAGTTTGTTCCCCAGAGCACAAATGCAGAGATTGTCTCTGAAACTGGTGCCCAGTAAAAACCAAAGACAGAAATCTAACGCTGAGCCATTAACAAAGCCATTAATAGAGGCATTAATTACTATCTGCCTTTGTCTCTTCATTAAAAATCACTGAACAGTTTGAACTGCGGCAGGCAGGGGAAAAGACAGGATTTGTACTTAGCCCTCATACGTGCATTGCAGAGTCTATTCCACAGAGTGATTTCTGTCAAATATCCTTCCAGTTTTCCACCACCCTCATACACACAGGAAAACAAACTTCATACACAACGGGGGGCACAACGCTGATACCAGGATGAAGACAAAGACCCAGAGGTCTCTGCCTCTCTGTACAAACATGTGGCCTAACAGGTCGGTTATTAGAACTTCTCTGATAGGTGAGCACATAGAGCAAGTCGGGATAAGAAATACTGTTCATCGCAGATACGCACTATCTGTCGTTAAAAAGTTAATCATTAGATCCACGCCTACTGACACACAAGTTGGATTTTGTTACGCCTCTCTTAATCGGATAAGGAAAAAACATCCTCCTCTCTTCAGGTATACACAAAGCTGCACAGCAACAGGATCTCAGTACCAGCTCCCCCCACTTTCACTTACATTTCAAAAGCTTTGCAGAGATGCCAGCTACCCATGGCACTTCACAACTGCAAGCAGGGCAGCCAGCCATTCTGAAACCTGAGTTGTCTTCACATAAGCGCTGGGTTTGAGTTGAGGGAGGGGAGCATCTCAGGGATGCTTTAAGGAAAAATTCTAAGGGATATTTTTGTTTTCAGCTAAGCACCTAACCATCAGTCTACCTTCCAAGACAAATGAAGACTGCAAAGCACAGGAAAGAAACTAATCCTGCAGAAGAATCACATCTTTGCTCCTGCTTCTCAGCTCCGTGGCATTGCCTGGCCGTGGCATCACCACACGGAGGTTGGGCTTGACCAGCAAGGCTGGGGAACACGCTGCCCAGCAGCACTTCCATGCAGCTGGAGCCACTGCCACACCACAGGGACACCACGCCCAGGGCAATAACTCACCCTGCTGCTGGGGCACAGTAATGCTGCCGGCCTGCATCTGTCAAGCTGGAGACAGGTTCAGGACATTTGGGAGCTGGGGGTTTGGCCTGCCAACAGCAAGTGCTCCTGCTGCTGAGGACCTTCCCCCTTACCCCATGAAAAGAGGGCTGTGACATGCCATAGCAAGCACCAACACAAACTTCTCCAAGCAGTCCCCTGAACACAGAAACCTGGGGCTGATGTCTTCCCAAGTGCAGAAGCACTTCCCAAACCTGAGCGTCACACACAGCATGCCCATCTTAGCTGGTCCTCCAACAAGGGCTCGCTCACGCAATCTCCTGTAAATCACCGTGCCTAATGCCTCCACAGAAACAGATCTCTCAGAACCAGGAGAGCCTGGGGGAGTACAACTCCTTCAAAAAACTGGTCACATGTGAGTGAAACAAATGTGGTCTTGAAAAATGCCTCTTCCTAATACATTCTCCCCTTGCTACTCAGGTGGAAACAGCTGAGTACCACAGACAGTGAAGCTTCACTCCAAAAGGGCCTGCACCTTTCTCCACCATACCATGTTTTCACTGGCTTTTTTCTCTTTTTGTAATTTTTAATCCTTTTGTAAATACCTTGGTGTGAACAGCTGCCCGGTCAATCACTACCCCTGGCAAGAAGAGGACACCCCGAGGAGCCAGTCTCCTCCCTCCACACCTGCCAGAACCAACCCGAGGAGAAAAATCTCTCCGAGCCCTCTGTGCCCTTCAGGCAGGGAGGGAAGAGCATGGACCCAACGCAGAGCCACCAATAAAAGCCTCCCCAGAGGACTTCTGCCCACAGCCCACGGAGCGTGACTGCCGCCCACTGGCACCTCCCTGCCGCTCTCCAGCTCCTTCGCACAACGCTCTCTGTGCTCCTCAGCCTCCGGCATCGCACACGCTCTCCAGTGACGGTCCCACACCAGGACTCCCTCTACGCGGCAGCTTCCCTCCAGCAACACCTCTGCTAAGACCACATGGCCACTTCTGGAAAAGTAAGGACAACTCATTTCCCATCTCCCTTTCCCAGGTACCTGGCTCTTGGGGGAAAAGTCTGCAAACGGCTCCGGCTGTGCACCTCTACTGCACACCCTCTTTCCTCTGACCTTACTCCCATAACCCATCCAAACTCCTTTGAACTACGTCACCTTCTGCTTTCACGCAGCTGCACACGTCGGTACCTGTGTGAGGTAGTGCACGCCTCTCCTGTTCTGCCCAGCAGCTCAGGAATTAAAAGGCCGAGTTGTACCACTCTGAAAAACACCCTCCAGACCAGCCTGGCTCTGGCTCCCTCTTCAGAGGTCTAATCTTGCAGCAGCTCATCTCTTGCATTTGATCTTTCTGCTGAAAAAATACCTTTCAAGCTGCAAAGGGAGTTTTCCTGATGTCAAACCAGCTCTGCAGCAATCAGCTCAGAGTCTGGGAGCTTTCGGATGGATGCTCTTGCACCACATCCCACACACCCAGCAAGTCCCCCGGGAAACGGCACAGGACAGCTTGAGGAGCATCAGCAGTGCATGCCTTGGTCTGCAGAGACACGCCATGCACAGCTCTGTTTCACGAGATTGCGGGACGACCGTCCCCAACCGCGCGCCAAAGGCAAACGTTCCCACGCAGCGTAATCCCTTCTGTTACTTCCAGGTGATCAGATGCAGAGCTGCTGTTGCCTGGGCTGTGGGCAAGCCACTCTCTGTTGAGGAGGTGGAGGTTGCACCTCCAAAGGCAGGTGAAGTCCGTATCAAGGTAAAAACACCTTTCTATCGTTTTTTTCTGCCTTGTGCAAACTGCTGCTCTTGTGCTTATACCTTGAATATGCCCCTCAGGGATCTGTGTCCGCCAATAGGCCTTCACTGTCCAGTTCTCTGGACAGCCCTGGGAAAAATCCTTCCACAACCTGGGTGAAACACACACCAAATCGTTTCTGAAGCTCATCTGCTCTTTCCTCTTCAAACAGATTGTGGCCACAGGCATCTGTCGCACAGATGACCACGTTTTGGAAGGCTGCTTTCCTAACGTGGATTTCCCAGTTATCCCAGGCCACGAAGGAGCTGGCATTGTGGAAAGCGTTGGAGAAGGAGTGACCTCTGTGAAACCAGGTAAGACACACACAAACACACACCCAGGAGTCACCTCTCAAAGAGGACGAGGAGGCCCAGAGATCAGAAATTCCCCCCGGCTCCTGCGTCAGTGGCTCAAAACCTGAGTGCACGCTCACTGCACTGGACTGTCGCATACACTTTCCTCGCCTGTTCCCCACGCACACCAGCATTTCCTCCGGACACAGAAAGCAGAGCCTTTGTGGTAGGATGCTGCTGGTGGAAAGCTCAGCGGAGGCGCTCCAACAGGCAGCACCCTCAGGGCCTGCTGAGCCAGAAGTACCTCACTGCGATCCGCTTTGTTGCAGGTGACAAAGTCATCCCAATTCCCCTTCCTCACTGCGGGGAATGCAGCTTCTGCCTGAATCCTGAATCAAACTACTGCCTGAAGTGCCAGTGAGTTTCCTTCTCCTTCCTCTATCTTCAAATGGGGTCAGCTGTCTCTCAGCAACACTGACAACCCCATTGGGGCTTTAGTTGATGAACAACAAATGCATGCACCTCCCAACAGTTTCTCCGAATCACAAAGCCTGCTGCCTGACAAGACCAGCCGGTTCACTTGCAAAGGGAAGCGGATCCACCACTTCCTGTGGGTCAGCACCTTTGCAGAATACACCGTCATCCCAGAGAACGTCGTTGCCAAGATAGATGCCGCGGCACCTCTCGACAAGGTCTGCCTGCTCGGCTGTGGGTTTTCCACAGGCTATGGGGCTGCCATCAACACCGCCAAGGTTGGTATTCAGGAGTGAATACCATGGCCGCTCTTGCACCCTCCCCAACCCTGTGAAACAGAAACCTCCTCTTCGCACTGGAGACTCACAGGGCCCCCCATGTTGTGCAGGTAAAACCAGGCTCCACCTGCGCCATCTTTGGCGTTGGAGGAGTTGGCCTCTCTGTTGTCATGGGCTGCAAGGCAGCTGGAGCTTCCCGCATCATTGCCGTTGATATCAACAAGGACAAGTTGGCCAAGGCCAAGGTGCTGGGAGCCACCGACTGCATCAGTCCTCAGGACTTCAAGAAGCCCATCCAGGAGGTGCTCACGGAGATGACCGGCCACGGCGTGGACTACTCCTTTGAGGTCATCGGGCATGCGGATACTATGGTAGGTGGCATTTCAGCAGACGTCGTCCCTCCCTGCTCCTTCACAGGCTACCGTCAGGGTCAAATTCACCCCAGTGGGCAGTTCCTTGCCTGCTGCCTGCACTGCTGGGCACATCTTTGCCCAGATAGGCAAGCCACTGGCTTTGGGAGAAAACCATCTACAAGCCTCAGGACAGGCACTGAGCTCCCCATATCTGCTGCACAATGTGTTTTCAGATCAGCAGTGAGGGGCAGATCACTGCACAGAAATAATGCTTTTCTGACGAACTCATCAGCACATTCTCCAATTCACCTGCCTGCCCCTCAGATTGCTGCCCTGGCCTCCTGCAACATGAACACTGGCATCTGCGTGATGGTTGGGGTACCGACTTCTGGTTCAATGCTTTCCATTGATCCTATGCTTCTGCTGTCTGGGCGTACATGGAAGGGGACTGTGCTCGGAGGTATGAAACTTAGGAAAATATTTTAGATATTTCAATGTTTTCCTTTTGTGGTATTTTCCAAATCACAGGATCATAGAACGGTTTGCATTGGATGGAAATTTTTAAGATCATCTACTCAAAGCCTTTTGCTATGTGCAGGGACATCTTTCACTTAACATGTTGCTCAAAGCCTATTCAACCTCACCTTGAACACTTCCAATGATGGCAGATCCACAACTTCTCTGTGCAACCTCCCTCCAGTGTCTCAGCACCCTCATCATAAAAAATTTACTCCATGTGTCCAATCCAGATCTACCCTCTTTCAGTTTAAAAACATTGCCCCTTGTCCTGTCACTGCAAGTCTTTGTAAAATGTTTCTATCTTTAAGATCTCTTTAAGTATCAAAAGGTTGCAATAAGGTCTCCCCAGAACCTTCTCTTCTCCAGGCTGAACAAACCCAGCTCTCTCAGCCTTTCTTCATTAGAGACGTGTCAGCCTTTTGATCATTTTTGTGGCCCTCCTCTGGATCTGCTCTCAGAGGTCCATGCCTTTCTTGTGCTGGGGAGCCCAGAGCTGGACACAGTACTGCAAGTGACATCTCATGAGAGTGGAGCAGAAGGGGTGAATCACCTCCTTTGACCATGAGGTTCCCATGGGCCCACTCCTCATGTCTGCCAAGGCTTCCACTTGGTCATTGAGCCATTCACTGTAACTCCTGGGACATGGCCATACAGCCAGTTACTTATCCATCTAACAGTCCACCTGTAAAAGCCATCTCTCTCCAAATTAGCAGCCAGAATGTTGTGGGGCACCGTATCAAAGGCCTTACAGAAGTCCAGGCAGACAACATCTATAGCTCTTCCCTCCTCCACTGCTGCAGTCTCTCCATCATAGAAAGCCGCTAGGTTACTTAGGCACCATTTGCCCTTGAGGAGCCATGTCACCTCCCTGTCTTCCACATGTTTTGACGTATCTTCCAGGAGGATTTGTTCCATGCTCTTACCAGGCACAGAGGTGAGGCTGACTGGTCAATAGCTGCTAGGGTCCTTCTTTCACCCTTTTTAAAAATGGGTGTGATGTCTCCCTTTCTCCAGTCACTGGGGCCTTTGCCTGACTGCCACAACTTTTTTAATGTGACGGACAGTAGCATGGCAACTGCATCAGCCAATTCCCTCAGGACTCCAAGATGCATCTTGATTAGTCCCATGGACTTAATGTATGTTCCAGAGGCGGTCTCAAACCTGATCTTCACTTCTGATGACAGGGACTTCATTCCCACAGACCCTGCCTTGAGGTTCAGGGACTGGAGAGACGTGGGAAGAGAGGCTACCATTGAAAACTGAGGCAAAAAAAATTGTTCAGTACCTCAGCCCTCTCTGTGTCAGTTATCACCGGTATATCTGTGGAACAGGTACCCTTCAGTGCACATGAGTAACTCTCACCTTGAAAATTAGTTTTCCCATCCAAGCAATGTCCTCAGCTGTAGGACAAGATACTTTTCCTTGTAGTCATTATTCACTAACCTCTTGGTCACCAAAAACATTTCAAGCCTGGCCACATCCCAGGAAGCATCTTTGAGAGGACTTTCTAGGAAAAAAAACCACCACAACTAAACAAGAGCATTGCATTTCCACTGTATATATAGGCATGAAAAATAACCTGTAACTATTTCATGCAGTTCAACACATGCAACCGTCTGCACTAACTGGAGATTAAAACAAAGACAAAACACTTGCCCCTCAAGGAGAGGAAAATTTCTCACTAGATAAAGGCACCAGTTCTGACCCTACAGCGTGTGTAGGAAGACCATAAACGTCCTGTGAAAGCAATTCCTTGTTGCCCCACTAACACACTCCTGTTGAACCTTGCTCTCTTCTTCCACTACAAGACTCTTCTTCCTTCTCCCTTCTATCACACACGTACCTGCTACCTGGCCTTTCAGGAGTGGCCACTCTCACATACAGTCATCTTAACGCCCAGCTATTGATCTCAGCTTACATTTCATTGCAATGTAAGTGCTTCTGTCTTATGCCAGAGGAGGGGCTGGTGCAACCTAAGGATCTTCTCACTCCCTCCAGCTATACTCCCAGCTCAAAGAACGGATCCTCTCAAATTTTTACCCTCATCTTATTAATTTTGATCCACTCCAAGAAGTAGCTCCTGTGCTTTACAAGGACACAGCCTCAAGTATATTCTACAGGTCTGCGCAGTCTGGTAGAGGGGACAAGCCGTTGGTAGGCTCTGAATTCTGCTCGGAGAACTCTTACGCTGTTGGCACTAGCAAACTCTACAAACGTTACCTTATGTCTTAGTTTAGTCTCGCTCGGGACTAAGCCTTACAGAGTTGCTCCCTCACAACCCTGACCCTCCGAGGGAATGGGGGAGAGATAACATAAAAGGCTAGGGGGCTGAGATAAGGACAGAGAGAGATCATTCAAGTTACCACTGCAGGCAAAACAGACTTGACTTGGGGAAAATTAATTCAATTTATTAACAATTTAAAAAAAAAAGAAAAAGGATAATGAGGGGGGGAAAAAAAAAACCAAAACAAACACCACATCTTAAGAACATCTTCTCTTCCCCCCACCCCTCACCTCTTCCTGCACTTAACTTCACTCCCACCTACCCACCCCACTCCACCTGCTACCCCAAGCAGAACAGGGGTAATAGGGAACAGGGGTTGCAGTCAGTTCATCACACACTGTTTCTGTCGGTCCTTACTCCTCAGGGGAAGAACTCCTCACACTCTTCCCTTGCTCCAGCATGAGTTCCCCACAGGGTCACAATCCCTGTCAGCAAACCTGCTCCAGCACGGGCTTCCTTTCTCCATAGGTCCACAGGTCCTGCCAGGGGCCTGCTCCCGTGTGGGCTTCCCACGGGCCATAGCCTTCTTTGGAAGCACCCACCTGCTCCAGCACGAGGTCCTCCACGGGCTGCAGGTGGATCTCTGCTCCTCCATAGGCCTCCATGGGCTGCAGGGGGACAACCTGCTCCACCATGGGCTGCACCACGGGCTGCAGGGGAACCTCTGCCAGGAGCCGCATTACTCCTCCTCCTTCTTCACTGACTTTGGCGTCTCACAAGAGATTCTTCACAAATGGACTCAGGCAGACACCTCTCATGTTCTCTCTCATCTCCTCTCTTCTCTTGGCCAGGCCAGGAAGGCACCCAGTGGGAGACCAGAGGGTGAGGTCTGAAACGCCTGCACCTCCGCCTCTCTGACTTCATTTCTGTTTTTATTGTCCTCTTCTAAACACATTATCACAAAGGCTTTACCACCATTGTCAACTGGCTTCGTCTCAGCCAGCTGCATGTCTGCCCTGGAGCCGGCCAAGTCCACAGGACAAAAGAGAAACTTCAGGCAGCTTCTCACAGAAGCTGCCACTGTAGCCCCCTCACTACGTAAACCGAACGCTTCCTTGCCAGACAGCATTACTCCGATTATTAACTGGGGATGCACTCTCCCATTTCTAGGATGGAAGATGAGAGATTCTTTGCCCAAATTAGTTTCCAGCTATTTGGAAAAGAAATTCAACTCAGACTTGCTGATCACACACACGCTGCCCATCGCTCAAGTGAACGACGGATTTGAGTTGTTACGTGCAGGAAAAAGGTGAGACACTCAATAGCAGGAACAAGATACAGCAAACGCCACCTCCACCTAAAATTCAAACAGTCCAAACACGCTGGCTCGCTGAGCATGCAATACTGCTTTCTCAAAAAGCATCCAAGCCTTTTGAGGAATCAGGGCCCAGAGACCAGTGTTGGGAGGATCTGACATAACCCGGAGGTAAAAGCTTGTGCTCAGCACGGAAGAATTTAGCCTCTGAGGTTTGTTCTCAGGTTCTACCTACGCAGCACACACTGCATTTTTTAACTGTCCTCATTTTAGATGTGCTCTAAACGTCAGGTTTAGATTTCAGTGTAACAAACAGAGGAAAGTGGTGAGGACAGATATGCCACCAGCTTTCCTAAGATACTGACAAGCAACCTGAAGACACCGGCATGTTGCAGCTGCGGCAGGGCAGGGAGGGAGTACCCTGCTTCACAGCAACAGCCTACATTTTCAGAGAACACACCAGTGGTTTTGCTGACGATAGCCCAGGAGCTTTTCTGCAGTCCCTAACTTGTCCTTTTCTATTGCAGTATTCGCACCGTCCTGCTGTTTTAGGATTCCCAGCTGCTAAGCA
>WHYT01016127.1:45031-62375 GCA_009806455.1 Tetrax tetrax
CCCTCCCTGCTCCTTCACAGGCTACCGTCAGGGTCAAATTCACCCCAGTGGGCAGTTCCTTGCCTGCTGCCTGCACTGCTGGGCACATCTTTGCCCAGATAGGCAAGCCACTGGCTTTGGGAGAAAGCCATCTACAAGCCTCAGGACAGGCACTGAGCTCCCCATATCTGCTGCACAATGTGTTTTCAGATCAGCAGTGAGGGGCAGATCACTGCACAGAAATAATGCTTTTCTGACGAACTCATCAGCACATTCTCCAATTCACCTGCCTGCCCCTCAGATTGCTGCCCTGGCTTCCTGCAACATGAACACTGGCATCTGCGTGATGGTTGGGGAACTGCCTTCTGGTTCAATGCTTTCCATTGATCCTATGCTTCTGCTGTCTGGGCGTACATGGAAGGGGACTCTGCTCGGAGGTATGAAACTTAGGAAAACTTTTTAAATATTTCAAGGCTTTTCCTTTCACAGTAATTTTCAAATGTATCTGGAACAAGTAGCCCTCAGGCATATTAATAGCTCTCCCCTGAAAATAAGTTCTCTTACCTGAGCAATGTCCTCAGCTGTAGGAGAAAAAAAACACTTTTCCTCATAGTCCTTATTCACTAACCCCTCAGTCACAAAAAAAATTTTCAAGCTTGGCCATGTCCTCAGAAGGCTCTTTGAGAGATTTCAGGAAAAAAAAAAAAACCACGATTAAAGAGGAGTGCTGCATTTCCATTTTATATATAGGCATCGAACATGTTGTTTCATACAGTTCAACACACAGAACTGTCTATGCTAACTCACTCTCATCCTAAGGAGAGGAAAATTTCTCACAAGATAAAGGCATCAGTGCGTGTCACCCAGTCCTGACCCTCACAGCAACACCACCTTGCCAAAACAGCATTCCTCCAATTATTAACTGGGGATGCACTCTCCCATTTCTAGGATGGAAGATGAGAGATTCTTTGCCCAAATTAGTTTCCAGCTATTTGGAAAAGAAATTCAACTCAGACTTGCTGATCACACACACGCTGCCCATCGCTCAAGTGAACGACGGATTTGAGTTGTTACGTGCAGGAAAAAGGTGAGACACTCAATAGCAAGAACAAGGTACAGCAAACCCCACCTCCACCTAAAATTCAAACAGTCCAAACACTCTGGCTCGCTGAGCATCCATGCCTTTTGAGGAATCAGGGCCCAGAGACCAGTGTTGGGAGGATCTGACATAACCTGGAGGTAAAAGCTTGTGCTCAGCACGGAAGAATTTAGCCTCTGAGGTTTGTTTTCAGGTTCTACCTACGCAGCACACACTACATTTTTGACCGTCCTTATTTTAGATGTGCTCTAAATATCAGGTTTAGATTTCAGTGTAACAAACAGGGGAAAGTGGTGAGGACAGATATGCCACCAGCTTTCCTAAGATACTGACAGGCAACCTGAAGACACCGGCATGTTGCAGCTGGCCACTTTTACCAAGTTAAACGCTTCCCTGGTTCAGCCCAGAATAAGCTCTACAAATGCCCTTAGAGGCATTTGTAACTGGCAAAGATATGTCTTAAGCCCCCCTCCAAAGACCTCCCAGGCTGGATTTGGTGATTAATGGCCAAGAGCCCTGGGCTTCATGAGTGAAGGCTTTGCAGTCTTGCAGGAATTTTCTTCTCTGCATCTGCAGCAACGTTTGCACATCTGCTCTGTCACTGTGCTGCCAGCTGGGGCTGCGGCAGGGCAGGGAGGGAGTACCCTGCTTCACAGCAACAGCCTACGTTTTCAGAGAACACACCAGTGGTTTTGCTGACGATAGCCCAGGAGCTTTTCTGCAGTCCCTAACTTGTCCTTTTCTATTGCAGTATTCGCACCGTCCTGCTGTTTTAGGATTCCCTGGCTCAGCACCAGTACAAATTTCATCATCCTCCACTACAACTCATACGAAATACAAACCAAGACATTCCTGAAAGATCTACCACCACCACCCTCGAATAAAAGCATCAAGCTCAAACCCCAGGAAATATAAAGGAAATATTATTATAAAGGAAATAATCTTGTCCCTCATACTTCTTTCTCCTGATTCTGCCTTTAAATCCTTTGTATTGTGCTGCAATTTTCTTTTAATAGCCCGTTATGAATTATAGGACCTGCTGCTCTCACAGGTCTTATGAAAGGTTTGGATTTTTATTTTTTTTAAAGGCCTTTCAATGTGCGATCTTTAAACTTAAAAAAAAAAAAAAAAAAGGAAACTGATTCTTTGGGCCTTCGTAACACTACAAGCTTCACTGATCTGTGCATGCAGCTCATCACGGTAAAACTCTAGGTCAGAAGGGGCATCCTTGTCATCATCCTTGGCAGAACGTACCTTACAGCTGCAGCACAAGAGCTCTGGGGAGAGACAAGGTGCCTTAGCTCCTGAGGGGTTCCCCTAAGCAGGGGTTTCAATTGAGGCTGCCCTGTTGCTGCATCTCTCATGCAGCTGACTTAGGAAGAGCCTGGATGAGAAAGGAGGTGGCCAGTCCTCAGGCACACACCTGCCTGCCCCGCTGCCTGCCCCTGAACACCCCCAGCCACAGCACCTGTAACTCCTCCCCCTCCTTTCCACTATTCAGTATTTGCAGCATCCTGCTCTGTTGAAGGACACAGGCACAGGAGGTCAACTGGAGGGACCAGCACAGCAGCCACTCTCCTGGCACAGGCCCCTCTCACCCAGCATCTCCCTTTATGGGGTGCAACGACACAGGAACGAGGAAATCGCAGAATGTGGTGCCACTACCATCGCTCCCATGACTGCCCAGGACCTGGAAGGATGCCTCTCTCAAGAAAATGCTTTTACCAATAAAGATTTTTTTGGTCAAACTCGATCCATGCAGTGCACTCCATCAGCACAGGTCCCACGGCACAGGAGGAGCTCTTCCTCATACCATGGGCCACCACTCTCCTTGTCCCAGCAGCAACCAACTGCCTTTGCCCCTTCCACTGCTCCTGCTTCCCACTGTCACCCCTGCCTTACACACTGACACCCACATGTCTCTGACCCCATCTCAGCTGGGTGAATGCTGAAACTTCAACCAAAGTACGTTAGGGAAACAACAGCTGCTGCTGTCCTCTGGTCTCACTCACAGCATCACAATGTGTTTTGCTAGGTGACGTTATCCTTAGGCAAAACCTGCCACTCCAGCTCCTTTCATTTAAACATCAGGTTTTCTTATCACATTTCTTTGTCCTATTCTCTCCTCATTTTCCCTTCTTCAATTCGTATTTGTCCTCTTCAGATCCTTTGGCCTCCTCAGCTCAGTCTGGTGGGTTTTCTCCTTCCTCGTTTTGTTCTTGCTAACAATCATAGGAAAATTTACAGATTGGAATCATGATGAGAAATTACAAGTGCATTCATGTCCCACGATATGTAAATGTAGGTGCTAGGGGTACTACGCCTGGATTTTCAGAAAGTAAAACCAAAATTCCTCCTTACACTGCAGTAGTGCAATTCTCTAACAGGTACCAGGATCATAACCAGCCTGGCAACTAAATTTCTTCTGTGTACAAAAGGAATGTAAGGATATAGTCCTTATGGGTCACTTCCAACTTGAGATATTCTAGAATTCTATGATAGCATGGACACAAATTAGCAACTGCTGTAAGATTTCTGTTGTCTATTTTGACACCTTTTTTCCCTCTCAGGGATTCTCCTTCACTACAGCGAATGCAATCAATTGTTTATGAGGCATACGATGTTCCTGCCCTAATGGAAAGGAAAGCAATGGGGCACCTTAAGGAATACTCAATTATCAATCCCGCTAACAAGGGCGAGGCCGTACCTGCTAGGATATGATCTAGTTTGTTCCCCAGAGCACAAATGCAAAGATTGTCTCTGAAACTGGTGCCCAGTAAAAACTAAAGACAGAAATCTAACGCTGAGCCATTAACAAAGCCATTAATAGAGGCATTAATTACTATCTGCCTTTGTCTCTTCATTAAAAATCACTGAACGGTTTGAACTGCGGCAGGCAGGGGAAAAGACAGGATTTGTACTTAGCCCTCATACGTGCATTGCAGAGTCTATTCCACAGAGTGATTTCTGTCAAATATCCTTCCAGTTTTCCACCACCCTCATACACACAGGAAACAAACTTCATACACAACGGGGGGCACAACGCTGATACCAGGATGAAGACAAAGACCCAGAGGTCTCTGCCTATCTGTACAAACATGTGGCCTAACAGGTCGGTTATTAGAACTTCTCTGATAGGTGAGCACATAGAGCAAGTCGGGATAAGAAATATTGTTGATCGCAGATACGCACTATCTGTCGTTAAAAAGTTAATCATTAGATCCATGCCTACTGGCATATAAGTTTGTTTTTTAAATCCCCTCTGATCCAAGAAGGGGTTTATGTCATTACTGGTAGTCTCCTAGGAATAATTCCTTATGTATACAAAAACATCCTTTCAGCCACAAGGAAGGAAGATGCCTTTCTAGCAGATGGGCCTTTTCTAGTCTTTCTCATTTGTTTCTAGACTACAGTTAGTGGAATCATGAAGATCCTCAAGGCTGAATTGGGCATGTGAAACTTACTTTCATTACAGACAGGATGTATTCTTCCACAGCAGGCCCAGGAATGGGAGACAGACTGCCAGAAGGGTGAAGCGACTTTCAGTGCCAGGCTAAGGGTGAAGAAAAAGGGAAGCACAGAGCAGAGGGGTAGGGAGAGAACACAGGTCTAAAGAGAGGAAGGATACAAGACCTGAGCAAAAATTTTTATTTTAAGTTTAAAAGAACTCTCATTCCTTTTTCTAAGAACATGTCAATTTTTAAAGCTGTAATCAATATATGGCATTTCTGACGTGCTGGAGTCAAGTTTACATGAGTGACTAGGAAAAACTGGTTCTCTTTCCTGGCATTTAACCATACCATCTTTCTACTACTTTTATCAGTCTTTCCTTGGCAGCAGCTCAAAGTTGCATAAACGGTAAGTCTAGTGATTCTAGCTGGTTGCCAAATTACACATAACAACCATGTGCATTCAATATTTTAATGTGTGGCATTTCTTTCCAGAGTAGCAACGCAAAGGATATATTGCTCTTTGGACTGGTTTCCATTACTTACCTTATCTGTTTCAGCTACAATGTTATTTTAATCAATCCTACTGCTCTGTTTCTTTGAAATAACAAAAAGATAATATCTTCTAGAATACTAATGCAGACTCAGCAGTCTAAAACTACCATCAATAAAACACCAGTAGATCTATGCAGGATACATTTTAACCCAGAAAAATACTTACTACTCTGTCCTAGCAAAGGGCTTACATGGGCAATGAGCCCATAGATATACTTGAGACGGCAATCGTATCATTTCTCATCAAGTGTTCCCTTTCCAGGTCTTTCACATTGTAGAAGTACAAAACACAAATGACAACCAGTCTTGTAAAGCATGTAAAGCATGTAAACTAGTACTATGGAAATAAATGTAGTATATTATGTGAATAATCTTTTGGCATTTATTGCAAGTCGAATACTCCGAGCCCTGACCTACACAGATGTTATGACAGCCATGTCTAACACTCCACTAGGGAGTATGAAGACGTTAAACACAACCTAGCTCCCATAAAAATCCAATACATCATAAGATTGTTGTCATTTACACCATCACTTTAGAGACATTAATGGTGATATGCACTTCTAGCAGTATCCTTCATATCAGCAAAACAGTAAGGAAATTAATCTCGTATGATGCCGATCAAATACGTGGGTTTTTTAACATCCTACAAGATTTTAAAAACTATAATCCACTGAGCACAGAAAACCAAAACTATTACAGCAATGAACTAATCTCAAAATAAAGTTCAGATGGTTCTTGAGAGACCATGTAGATTAGCTTTTTTCCCAGTGCAAGATCAACACTCTGTATCGTTCCTGAGAGACAATTCATGCTCAAAGGCCTCCAACAACATTCTATTCTATTACCATTTCAAACTGTATCATACTGTCACTCTCCTCAGAGAGACTAAATCTCCTGCTCAGCCTTACAGCTTGTTTTTATGTTCCTGAAAACTGTTATGTCTACCCTTGCCTTTCCCTTTGTGAAGCATTACTTCTCATCCTGTCAACTGTATTCCTGTTTCCACAATCAATATGTTTGCTTTCATCTACTCCCAAATAGCAGGGTATCACTAACTCACATCCACTTTGTCATCCACTATTCTTTGCAGACATTTTTTCCCACAGAACTGCTTTTAACTCATCACTTGCCATCCTATGCTGACCACTACACTCCACTGCATCCCAGTTCTTTAAAAGCATTCCCCCAAATTGTCAGGATAACTTTTCTAATCTTCTCTTTCAGTGTGCTTTTAACCCTCCTGCTATTTGCACATTTAAGAAGCGCACTCTACTCCAACACAAAAGTCACACAATAAAGACTACTGTCCTACAGATAGTGCCCAACACTTTTAGGGAGAGGAAAATACAAAATACCCTTCATAATAGGATGTTGACCTTTTTGTTTTAGCCAATATACTGTGGACTGAAATTCTTAAATTTGCCTAGTAAAATACGAAAGGATTAGTATTTTTTTCTCCTATTCTATTTACACCCTACATGGAAGGATTGGTCCATGATATGTCCCCTTCTGGAATATATTTGAATTTACTTTTTTTAATAATTCCACTAAAATACTATCTGTAAAGGTAAGATCAATGAAGTTTTCTAACATAAACTTGTACTTGGTTGCAATCTCGAAGTCCGTCGGAAAAAAAAACAGGTGTCACTGAAGCAGCATCAACTTCGGCAGCTAGAGGAAACTCAGTCATTGTATCTCACTCAGCACTGTTTTGATCCAGTGAGCCTCTCTCCAGTGTTTAATCCAGTTCACTGGATTAGTGGTAAGTGGCAAAAGATTCAGCATAGATTGGACAGTGAAGAATTGAGTGTTTCTCCAGAAAGACTTCTGTCACGGCTCCCACTGTGACCATCAGGAACCTGCTGTTACAGGGGAGACTGGCAAAAAAAAAAAAAACCAACCTCCTTGCACTAAACACCCATCACATTGGGTGCCTGTTCTACAGTAACACCACAAACTGAGTGTCTGTTCTCAGGGAATCTGTTGCTCAGCTACAATTTAATGACTAGAGTACTGGAGATTGCTCAACAATAGTTTGGTGCTCTGGAGATCATCTAGCTATCTTGTTACTGAATTTCCAATCCCTTTAGCACAGTTAAGGATTTTAAAACTACTGCTCCCTGTGCATAATACTCTTCCCTGAAACTAGAGGGTGATACGAAGGAGCAAAAGCAATACCTCTGCCCACTGAAGAAAGGAAACAGACTCCTTCCATGAAGCAACCAGGACATCTGAATTTCTCTGTGCATATGTAGAGACGAAATTATTTATTTCCTCCTAGGGGCTTAAAATCTTATATCAAATAAACAACCTGCTACTATTTGTCATGTTTTATTACCAACAGTCTATTAAAGAAGCGGGCCGGGGGGGGAAGGGGGAGCCTTTTTGGACTGGCAAATGAGTTACCATGAACTATGTTGAGTCTGAGCAGCCAGTAGGGACGTTGTAAAGTTGCAGAATGGATACATTTTTATATATACACGTATAGTACCTATATATTGCGTATATCTATATTTAAGTTTGTGGAAAGTATGTCTTGATTTTCCAGCAACATACACTGTGATGGAAACACTGGCCAGAATATACTGTGCACAGAGCCAGAACACTAGTTGTTCATATCCACAAGCATGTGTAGAAAACACCCTTCTACAGTAAAATCACGTCAGAAGCAGTATCTGGTTGAGAAATGCAGTTTAAACTTCATCATGCACTTTAAACTTCATCATGCCCATGGACTTCAGCGCCTTTGGTGTTGACATGCATCCCATACCTCATAGTTACCACCGCTGCCTGATTCTGTCTCTTCTCTCTTAATATGAACTTCTACCACCTCTGTCCCCCATTCCTCCTGCTCTGCCTTTATTGCTAAGGACAGCTCACAACATCAGAGTCAAGACAGCCTCAAAATTCTGCCTCAAGCATCTCTCTTTGTGAAAGCTCCTAATTCTCATAAATTAATTTCACAGTCTCCCACAGGATAAGAAAAGTCTACTTGGGGCACCCAAGTCATAAGCAGTATGTCAGTAATTTTATGTGTACACAGTATCTCTGTTTCACAGAAATTATTCATACAACAGTACCACAGAAACAGCCACCTAATCTGTTTTACAATGGAAATCACTGGAACTGCCTCAGCTCTCAGTAGCATTGCTTATGTTTTATTTGTATAGAACACATTTTTCCCCTGTAGAACAGGCAGCAGAATCCCTTTGCCATGCCTATTATGAAACACACAACTTGACAAGCCTGGCTGGAAACAGACTCCGTGCTCCAAGTGAACTGGAAGAAAAAGATCTCCCAGAGACAGAAAAAATTGCACCATTACCAGGCAGCACTGACAACGAAGTTAGTATGGGAACTGAAGAAAATTTTATCAAAGTTACCTATACTGTGCATGGGTGGCTCATGTTGTAGCTCCTGACAGGACTGCAAGTACAGCTCTAACCGTATGACGTTCAGACAGACCCTCCTGTGTTTCAGTTTGTGCCCACTGCCTCTGGTCCTGTCACTGGGCACCACTGGAAAAAGCCTGTCTCTGTCCTCTTTGCACCTATAAACAGGTGCAAAAATAAGAAATCTATCCAGCCCATCACGCATATTATTTGGTGCACAACACTCTATATAGAGATCTCCTGCTCTTCCAGATGCTGCTTCATTGATCCTTTCCTGCCTGAACAGCTGTGCGGGATGACACATCTCTGGGGTACGTGTGTCGCAGGGAAGGTCTTTGCTGATTCCTGTGAGTTCGGAATGGTGAAGCACATATGAAGCACATACTACTTTCTCCTCATTTCCTTTCCTTCCTTCCTTATTTGCTGTGTGATTGAAGTTTTACAAAGCCTACAGTAAAGAGAAGCCTAGCAACCATCTAGATAATCAGCAGAAGCAACTCTTCTTGCAACAACCATTTAAGTTTTATATCTATGAATAAGTCAGGTAAGTGTGACTAGAAGTCACACTTCCAATGCAAACGGCTTTCTCCAGACGTGGCGGTCTCTCTAACTGAGAGCACCCAGGCACCTTGCCATACAAGCAACACTTCATAAGGAACAGAATTAAGAAGACAAGCATTTAGAGCAACTACTCACCGACTTACTTAAGCTATACTAAGATACTCTCACCAAAATCCTCTTTCCAGGATATTACCAAACTCATTTGAGTTGTCATCTCATCAAGCAAAAACTAACTATGTGATACTTAAAAAAAAAATTATATATATATATATATACACACAAAGCTTTATAATTTAGCTGACTCCTTACAGATCAGCAGTTTGTGGAGTAACACTTCACTACTAACAGAGCAATGAAGGCATCCTGACTAAACACTGCTTTTTAACCAAAACTCTTAGCCAAGACAACAAAAAAAAAAATACCACCACCACAGATCTGGTGCTTTTCTTCTGCTGAGCAGTTATCCCTGAAAACCAGGGGATTGATGGGGCACGTTTTCTACAGTATTCAAGTTATTAATACTACTGTATCCATATATGAAGTGCTCAGTGTGGTGGATATATTTAACCTGGACAGATACAGAATACTCAGCAGCAATTAGGCACCTGAGAGACGTTATACATTCAATTAATTTCCTGTACTCATAAAACATTCATCAATCAGATTTAACAGTTTTTGTGAAATACGTATGTGGCTGATGAGGCAAGAAAAGCATCAGTAAAGGAAGTGTGGCCACTGGCTTGAAAATGGAAGTAGGGAATCAGGCAGAAAATGAGGCAGGTGTCTAATCTTGGATCAAGTTGGTTTTTTCCTGTAACCTGATTTATTAATTAAACTCTGTTTGTTCACTGTTAACAGAACTTGGTTTTATGGATTTTGTTGCAGGCTGGAAGAGCGTGGAGAGTGTACCAAAGCTGGTGTCTGACTACAGACTCCAAGAAAACCTCATTTCTGCCACTAATTCATATTAAAAAAGTAACATGCAGTCAATGAGGCTATGTATTTCCACAGCTTTAGGTACCCAGTGCTGAGTTTGGTTTAGGAAAATGAATGCACACCAAAGTCTGTATTCCACATTCAAACTGCAGTACGTGTCTGGGCATTCAGGTAACAGTAAGAGAGCTTCAAGAGGAGTTAGCCTACAGAACCTAGGGCTTTGTACATCTACGCCCCCCCAGGTGACTGCAGTAACTTCGAGCAAACTTCTACCTTGCTGGAAAAGCTTCACTGCTAAACTAGATAGCCATCATAAACTGACCGGTCAGAGTAATAAAATTTTCAGCTTTTTTAACAGAAAATATGTAGGATTGGAGCAGACACGAGATGCTTGGAGTGGGAGAATCATTTAACAGATCACAGAGGTCTCGTTATTGAAGGATGTTTGAAAATACTTTGTCTTCACAATTTTGTCATACTCTCCTTTAGTGTGACTTCATCTGTGTTAAGGACAATTTAGCAAAGAGCAAATGAAGAAAACTTTCCCAAATTTCTCTTCAGCACGAGGACAGTTTCTACGGTGACAGAAAAAAGCTACTGAGCCAACCAATTAAATTACCACTTTCACAGCCTGCCAAAGGAAAAGAATGCTCCTAAGCTGATGAACAGCCCACAGTGATAGGATTGCCCGAGGGTCTAATGGAACAGGAATGCCTAAAGACAGTAAGTGAACACTATTCATATCCAGGTTCCACATACCAATGTGTTGTCTTTGTGAGTTGGATTTTTTTCTTAAGTATGAAACAAACATAGAATCATTATGGTTGGAAAAGACCTCTAAGATTATCGAATCCAACCATCAAACATCTACGTGCCTGATTTTCTTTGTTGCAGCCATCAAACTTCCCTCATTTTCTAAGGACTGGTCTCCAATTTTTGAAGATACTCACTTGAACTTAAGCCTTATTTTTGGCTTGTCTCATTATTTAACATTAAATTTATTTTATATTTAATAAACATGTATTAATAATTCATATGTATTTAAGAAAGTGCAGCTCACACAAACATGGAATAGTTAGCATTGAAAGGTAATAAGGGATCGTAGCTAGTGCTATATTATTTGAAACATACTAGATAAAAAAACCAGACAACTTTCTTGTAACATTTATACATGCATATGTGATGGGGCTTCATGTTTGCAAATGCTGTCCTACTCTTAATATATTTCCAGCACCAGTTCCCACAGAATATTACAGCACAATTGTGCAATATCTTCTCCAGAGAACAGGACTGCCACAGTGAGCAGGTCATTCTGCTAAACAGACCCTTCTTTTGGTGCTGAACATTGGACCCATAACACTACAATGCCTTTTAACTTCTCTTGAGCAACTTTTATACCAGTCCATAGGCCTTTGAACTTCTGGAAACCCCTCAGCACCATCAGCAATTACACAGCACATCACGAACACAAAAAAGAGTTATCAAAGATTAACAAGTTCTACCTTGTCTGCCAACTTACAGTAACTTCTGTACGTAGAGCTTACTTTGCCATGCATAAAAGTTACCTGTAATTCTCTTAACTACTTTTTAAGAGTAAAACAGTAAGACTGCAAGTAATGAGAGAAGGGAGGTAGATTTAGAAGGGGTATTAGGAAAAATTTTTTCACAATGAGAGTTGTAGAGCACGGGAACAGGTTGCCCAGAGAGGTGGTGGATGCCCCATCCCTGGAAACGTTCAAGGCCAGGCTGGATGGGGCTCTGAGCAACCTGATCCAGTCAGGGATGTCCCTGCTTCTTGCAGGGGGGTTGGACTAGATGACCTTTGAAGGTCCTTCCAACTCTAGCCATTCTATGATTCTATGTTACCAAAATACTGTAAAAAGTTCCTCTCAATGGTTCCCTGCATGTGCATTTGCACAGCTGTAATTTTATACTACTGACAAATCTCTCTCTCAAAAAAAGTAATCATTTAGCCTAGTAACTCTGTAATAACTATAAACACAAAAATATATTTGTGCAGGATTGGGAAAAAACCTCACCACACTGATGTACTAGAAGCAAATCACCTACTCCACCTGTACCATCACACATTACTTGTAAGTTTTCCTAATTTCACAGAGACATTTATTTTTCATTTTTTTTTTAAATCTAAACCTAGATGAAACAAAACTTCATTGCTATAAAATAACTGAGCCTGAAGTCAATTGCAACTTGCACTTTGCCAATTATTTTTAACTGCTGCCACGTGAAAAATCCTGGAAGCGCTCGCGAGCAGCGGCGAGTTCTGCCATGACAGCAGTGCCACCTCCCGGTACCCATCACCGCTGCCTCTGCCAACTGAGGACCAGCCTCCGAGCGTGCGGGAGGAGCTGGGCTTCGCACAGCTCAAGCGTCCGGCTGCAACAGACACCCGTGGCCCAGGTTCGTGGGTGGGCACACGCGTGTGCTGCCACCCTCCCGGCTAAGCTCAGCTCCCAGTCGCGACGTGAGGAGCACCGGGAGGAAGCCGCTCAGCTGCCCTCGAATGCGCTACTGCTAACTTCCCAACAACCTGGAGGTTCTCCTGCCCCTCTGACAACCGTCACTAACAGGGCTGGACCTCAGATTTCAGCAGATAATGAGAGAGCTCCTCGAATTCTACTTTGTTCCTAAAACATCACTGGTTTCACAGCTGACCAAATAATGATGCCTGAAGAACTAGCACAGATATTTACACGTACCACAAGAAGATGCTGACAAGTGTGCCCACATAACCCTCCACCCACTTTTACCTGTAAAATTTTCCTTGCATATTCAGTTTAGTATTAACATATTAGAATCAGCACATGATAGATCAGCTTTTTGTGTTTTGATTTTCAGTGAAAGTAAATACCTGAGACTATTGAATCACAAACCTCTCTAAGTGACTTATTTCCATATCTAAACTATTAAAAATCTTTCATTATCGCAGCATCATGTCTCTCTACTGCAAAACTGTCATGGTCACTTTCATATTTATTTTTAATACATATAACTAATACGGGACATTGTTTCAAATAGTTATTTTACTTTGGTTTATTTTAGTATCATACCTGAATTAATTAGCAAATACCAGAAGAAATTAGTGAAATTACTCCTAAAGTTCTTCCTCTGGAACCAACCATTTCTTGAAATACTGGATAATATTTTAAATTCATATTTGCATTTACAAAACCAAGATGTTTTAATTAATGGAGAATTATCCAAATAAATATCAACCAGCTCTGAGCATTTTCAATTAAAACACTCTTGATTTTTTAAATAATTCGGTCTTTCAACAAGCTATACTTTGTACTTTACAGAAATAAACTGATGCTGATCTGAAGAATGACAAGAATTCCTAATTTTTTTCAAATGCTAAGCAAGTATTATCCTGCTGTACTTCACAGGAAAATGTAGGAAAGCTTAAATTGGAATTCAAAAGGATGGTTTTGAGACCAATGCCCCACAAAGACTGCTATACTCAAGTAACCACAGCTGAAACCTGTGCACAGGTTATCCCAGCTTTAATGGGGTTGTTCTAACAAAATATGTCTATCAAAGCTACTTAAATTACACTGGTTTCATTTGGGAAATTATATTATTTTGAGAAAATTAACCTCTGGGTCAACGTAGCACCATTTCTGTTCGGGGAAAATAACCCAGGCAACGTTTGTGTGAACATATTTCAGTTTCACCTGTGGGCAGGCAGGAGAGTCCCCTCCAGCCTCCCTATGCCTTGCAAGTCTGTTCCCCAGTGTGAACAGCGAGGCTGCAGCCAGCAGCTACAGCATCCAGTCATCACCTCCCAGTCCCACTGCTGACATACGGGCAGCTTCTGCCATTGGCATTCAGACTGCCCCGGGACGAGCACCCTGACAGATCACTTGTATCTTTTTTCAGCATATACTGGCTGCCAAGCTTGCAAGCTACTTCTTGCCCTGCATTTTCTTGTACTTCAAAGTCAAACCAAGGTACAGAAAACCCTCATTAAAAAATGAATGCCTCTAGGACGGGCACAATAATAAAATTAAAAAAAAAAAAAAAAGAAAAAGGTAATGCAGATCCCTAGTTGTTTTGGGCTTTTCCCTCAATTGCCAGGCCTCTCTCCCATGTGCTCAGTGCTTCCAAGGTATCCTCTTTTCTCAGCCCAAACTGATGTTGCTGATTAGATGTAACATCTGCTACAACACCACCAAAAAAACCAACCCAATGTAAAACCCACAGTACCACTAGGAGCCCTTACCTACAAAACTTTCCTGTATAAACCTGAAACACACATGACAAAGCATAGGTAGTTCAGTCAAGAGCACAACATGGTAAATTAATTTACTTGCATGGTACGAACTAGAGAAGGAAAGTTGCAAAACCACTTAGCATGTGCAGAAACTTCCAATAGTACACAGCAACACTGGAAGCAGCATCACAAAACTGCAAGGGAAGGAAAAAAGAAATAACTGCTTTAATCTCTGAAACTGGACAATGAGCACCAAGGAGCTACAATTTCTGCATTTGTGCTTTTGTCTACTGGAATCAGTACCTGCAGTTTCCAGAATGTCTGATACTAACGACAGCTGAGCATCTGCAAAGATCAGCTAAACATAAAACGTTTTGAGTCTTTTTGTAAACACTGACAAACCAAAGGTGACCAAGAACATGAAATTCAGAGGAGAGGTTGTCCGAACTGAATTTAACCAAAGAAATGGGCAAGGCCTGCTTTGATTTCAACAACAAGGTTTTAGTACTAGCCAGTGAACAGAAACTGAAGTAACTAGTGGAGAGCCTCAAGAAGGCCATGGGACAGGCAGCCTGATTACACACACTGTAATTCCTTCTCCACACCTTTCACCATGTATGAAACCTATCTAGCACTTTCACTGCCCAAATTACCTTCCAGCTAGGTATCAGCTTTCCCGAGCCTACAGATTTGTCATTTTAGTTATGTTATTAAAACTTATCTCATTTTTGTGTTATTTATTAAGTGCTACAGTTGTTTATGTTGTCTTACTAAAACTTACTTTTCCTCAAATTGTTGCTGTTGTCTAACCGTGGTATTTGCTGAGCTTTGTTAGCACATCATTGGAAAAAAAAAATTCCATTTCTTACTGAGGGAGACTTAGTTACACCCTGCAATTCCTTTGTTATGACCCAGGGGCGTAGCAGGTCTGTGATTGCCTCGGACTAAATTAAGGTGAAACAACACCAAAGGATCCATTTAGCATTTTAGTTAACATTCAGTGGAATGAACGACTTAACCACGAAAACTTGGAAAGCAACAGGGTTCATAGCCAGGGCTCTTCCCAGAGCATTCCTAAGATGGAAAAGAGAAAGAGAGGGAGAGAGCTCTCACCACCCTCGGGTCCAGCGACGCCGAGGACAGGTGGGCAGACGTGCAGATTTGGGTGGCGGGGGCGCAAAGACCAGCAGCCGCCACGATGTTTCCCTGGGGTGTGGGGGCCTGGGGTGGGTCGGAGGCCCCTCCCTGCGGCCGGGTCTTTTATAGTCTCCGCCCTGCCTCCAGTTACGCCCCTCGAAGACCCGTATGGTCTGGTTCCAGAGAGTTCTGAGCCCTCTGCGCAGGCGCAAAGCAGGCACTAAATGTGAGGGGAGGTCGAAAGCCCCTTCCCCAGATGACCACTGGGGTCCTTATGTACCAGGGGCCGAGGGGCTGCACGTCCCTCTTCACCTCCTGTTACCTGGCTCCTGCCGCCCCTGTGCCCACTGCCACAACCACCTTTGAGACATCAGCACGCATTAACTCTTTCAGTCCGTAACATCCTCAAGCACCAACACGTCTCATGCGAAATCCCAACAGCCCACACAAAACTGTTCACCTGATCTTACACAGCCACGTCTGCAGACCTCACAAGAAGCCCTTCCTATCCCGCCTGCAGAAAGAAGGTTCTTCAGAACAGGAAACAGCGTGAGCAGGTTAATGATCTCATCTTGTAGTCACAGCCTCTTGGTTTCAACGATTGCCAGATAGGATCTCAGGGGTCCCTGCCAAAACTTCCACCTCACTGCAGACCCCTTAGCCTACACTGGTGAAGAGATTTAGAAGAATAAAAAACTAATCAGAATAATAAAATTATTAAATATATAGCCTAGCAGGAACCCTGCCTAACAATTTAATTCTCATGTGAAAATATAAACTACTAACCTTGAGAGAAAGGACAGTAGAGTCATAAACTTAACATAACGAGATACTTTCAGGATGCCCTAGCAGAAGCTAAGTCAGATAGGAACATCCTGAGGGGGTACAGACACACTGCCTGAAACCAAGATAAGGGGGCTTGAGGAGTTTAGAAGCAAGTGATAGGATGCACAGACACAGTGGCTGAAACCAAGATAAGGGGACTTAAGAAGTTCAGAAGAAACTGATAGGGTGGAATAACCAAGGAAATGGGGAACCAACAAAGACAAGTCAGCAAGAAACCACCCTGTCAGCAAGAGCAAAGCAGGACAAAGGTTTGAATCTGTGCAGCTGGACACAGTGATAAGAACGACCACCAGAGAGACTGTGACTCCTGAGAAAAGACACGAGATGGACGCAGAGACTGGGGAATAACTTGTTGTGGGAGAAAACTTATGATAATGATTTATTGGAAAACTAATGAATATATAACCATGTCCTCAGGAATTCTATGAATATGTATGTCTATGATGCATAAATACTGTACCTGTTGCTTAACATGTTGCACATTTGGAGGAGTGATCCCCCATGTGCCCAGTGCTGTAATAAAGAATACCTCTTAATAGTTACATGGACTATTAATTTTATCATAGCTCTTTTGGCTTCACTGGACGGGGGCTTCTTTCACCCGGACAGAAAGACACCGCTGCCCAGTAAAGCCTCCACCACCACAGTTTAGCCAGCCGAGCATGGATTGAGGTGCAAAGGACGCACACTGGAGACATGGAGGCGGGCCCCACCTGTGTGTGTCCGACTGGGTGCAAGAGGGGGACTCTCCCGCAGGGGGAGGGTGCGTACACGGGCACAGGGCAGATTTACACGACTCTGCCCGTCGGACTGAGGGGATCGCATTGCAACGCCTTAACGCGGCCGTCAGAAGCCGTATAAACCAGCCGCATCACAACACCGGGGAAGCCCTGAGCAAACAGCCAGACCCTCTGCCCGCACTGGAGTTTAGCGGGAGGGAAAGCGCTGCAATGGCCTTGTAACTCCCCGCGGGCGCTCCCGCCCCGCCATCCCAGCGGGGAAAGAGGAGGGGAAGGAGCCACGCCGCTCGCCAGCCCGCGGGGGGCGGCAGCGCGCATGCGCGGCGGGGGACACGGGGTTTCCCTCCCTCCCCTTCCGCCGGGCAGCGGGAGCCGCGCGCGATGGCCAGCGGGGTGAGGCGGCGGGCGCGCGC
>WHYT01016127.1:62436-88779 GCA_009806455.1 Tetrax tetrax
TCCTGCGTGTTTAAGGCGCGCGGCAGGAATCGGTGCCGTTATTTGCGAGTGGGGGGGGCCCTGCGGTAACCGTTTGCAGGACTAGGAGCAAAAGTACGTGCGTGGCTCCCCGCCGGGTGTTATAACCAGCCCCCGGGCACGTTTTCTGGATCTGAGGGTTCCGCCTGTGTGCTTAGGCTGTTTTGTTAGTCGCGGGGATGGAAGAACAAGCAGAAGACTTTGCGCTCGCATGGTTCCCTGTGGGCTTCGGACAGATGTGACTTAATAAGCTTGAAGGAAAAGAAAAACATAACTTTGGACAGGGGCCTGGGAAGATGATGGCTGCTCTGCGCAGGTTCGGTTGCTGACAGCGTACTGTCAGCTGAGGTGGGTGGGCTGGGGGAAGCAGGTAAGAATAGTTCACCCTCTGTGTTTTCTTCCTGTGACTGTTCAGTGGGAGAAAGAAAAATGCATGGATATTTGGGAAGATGCCACTTCCCAGCAAGAGCGATCCTTGAGGCCACTCTCCAGCGGTGCTACCGGTCTGTTTTCAATAAACCCTGGATCCTGCTTGCTCTCCAACCCATTGCCTGGCAAGCTTGCTGCCTTGCTTTCAAAACATCACGACCATCCAAACTTACTTAGTACTGCTTTAATTTCTGTGCAGCTTTTCAGTGCTCTGGTCTGAGCAGGCTGGGTGGTCTCTGTTGTCCAGATGCTGGAGGCTGTTCTGGGCCAGCAGTGGTTTCATAGAGGAGGGACAGCTGCTGTCACTGCCAAAAGCTCGATTCCATCTTGAGTGACGTAGCTAATCGTGTGTAGCTACAAGCAACTCAACAGTTGCGTTCCTATGCTAATAGATTACTAGAGAAAATTAAGAACTGGTGAAGGTTGGGATTTTTTTTTTTCGGTGTTGGCTTCAAGATGTTCAGCAAAGCAACAGTGGAAAGCTTTTAATATTGGAAGGTCAGAAAATGAAACTTTTCTGATATCCACTCTGAATAGTCCAGCGGCCTTTATGGCTGTATGAGCTAACTGCAGTTTCAAAAGGCAGCTTACAAGGTTCTGAATCAGAAGTTATTATTTCAAAATACACATTCAGATGTGTAATGTTAGTTTTAGGAAGATCTAAATTTATCCCGTAAGGAGACTTTTCTTTTCTCTCTTCATTAATCCTGTGCTTAACTAAGCTTGTGGAAATTCAGATTTTAGGAATGTGTGGTCTCCTGTGTGAGAACAAGTGACTTCATGAGGGGAGGGTGACAGATAGATTGAAAACCAGTAAATGATTTACCAAATAATTTACCTGTTGCACTTTGTGCCTTGAATTTAGATTTTCTGGCAAAATCTTTGATACACTTAGAGATTATGAGCCAATGCCCATACTGTGACTCCACAGTTAGTTACTGTGTCACACCTAGTGCATTTTTACAATATTTACCCAGGTTATAAAAAAGAGGGCAAGGGGAATCTGTGGTTCTAGTGTGTTTCTGTCCAATCTGGGCCCCTGCTGGCTGTAGGAATGGGTAGCTGTTTTCGGTTACAAAACTTCAGGCCTTTTAGGGTTGGCAGTATTTATTTCAGCAAGTTTACGCCAAGGTAAATGTCTGCATTTCAGGTACAGTGAAGGTGTTACCTGGTTCTGGCAAAGTCCAGTACTGTTTATTGTACAACAAAAATCCTACAGAAAGTCATAAACTACCCATTATTTTCTCCTGTGCATGCAGGAATCAGACCTGGCAAGCTCAGCACGTGGTCTTGGTGCTGTTTTTTTTTTTCTTCCAGGCAGTGAAATATCAAAAAGGCTGAATGACTGTATGCTAGTCTTGGGATTTTCCAGTAATCCCTTTTCAGTGATTCCATGGGAACACCACAGCTAGTTTGAATGCGCAAGATGTCATTCTTATATCGGTTTGTAGAGCATTCTATGAAATGCTTCATCTTTCCAGTTGTCATAACAGTGCCTTAGACCTTGTTTGCATGGAAGAAAAGTCAGTGCAAGTCTTCTGGTATAACCGAATTATTCCAAAATACATAGATGCTGTTCTGGAGTAGATTGCAAAGGGATGTGTTCCAAAGCAGTCTAGTCTGCGACAGCATTCCTCATCAGGTTTTATGTACATAAGGCCTTGAATCTGATTTCACAACTTGTCTGTGTATCCTGCAAGAAGCTATTGCATATTGCATTTGCTGAAAGATGTTGTGTCTGCCAGAAAGCAAAATTCAGATTATTTCATACCCTGCCTGCTTTATCCTGAAGGACAGACGCAGAGTCCATGCTTTGAGAAGCTGACATCTGAGGGTACTTCACCCTTGCAGCGCCTGAAGCTGCTCTGGATTGTACTGCTGTAGTGCCTGCTGGTTTCCTCAGTCGGTTGCAGATATGTTGATAGGATTGGGTTTACAGATCCACAAATCCTGCTCTTTCATCCAGGCTCTGCACCATTTGGCTTGAAAAGCTTCCTGGGATGTACAGGTGTGGTTGCAGAGCGGGATTTGTCACAGTGCTGAGAGCAGTGAATGAAGACTTGCTAGTGGTAATCCACGCAGGCTCTGCAGAGGTGTTACTGCGCAGTAACCCGCTGACAATAACCGTGTAGCAAAATCTCTCTGGGCCCTGGGCATCACTGGAGGGTTTTGCATGTCAGCTGTGTGCAGACACATCTCCTTGCCAAAATCCTACTCGGAAGCCATCCTGATAAGAAACAAAAAATTCACTCTTTACGTGGGTCTCAGACCATTGCTGTCTCACTGCAGTATTTGAGCCTCTCCTAAGCACTCCTGGATTTATTACATTTTTTGCTTAATACGAGAATGCATCCAAATTTCAAGTCTTGGTTCACTCACTATTATTTAGCTTCCTGAAAGCAAATGTAGGGCAATTAAGCCTTTGTGTTGAAATTACGGATTTCAGATCTGGGATTTTTTCCAAAAGCCAGTAGTGTTTCTCTCATTTTCTCACTTGGCTGAACAAGAATTATTTAAAGCAAAACATACAACAGATGTCTTCTTTTTTTTTTTGTTTCTATTATCTTTTAGGTTATTAAATGCAAGGCTGCTGTTGCCTGGGAGGCTGGTAAACCTCTCTCTCTTGAGGAGGTGGAGGTTGCTCCACCAAAAGCTCATGAAGTTCGTATCAAGGTAATTAAATTAATTGTTAGCTTGTTGTATTTTGGGAGACTAAGTATTGAAGCTGAACAGTTTGTTTACCAACAGAAGAAATGTTGAATGGATAGCAGTAGTTCATTAGTATCTCAGCTAGCTTTACAGAGAACAACATTAAGGTATTTAGATCTTCTGTTTATGAAAAACACCTTTAATTTCTACTGGTCTCAGTTCACTGTCTGGTCTAGAGATCATGGCTAGCCTTGGGGATCAATTCCAGTTGTTACAGACTAAGCTCCCACAAAACATCTGAGCTAGGAGCACCCTTGATCTGGGTTGAAGGGCAGCAGCTTGTGGCCTGCTGCAGCAGTGTAACATGCTGGGTTTTACTTCAGTCAGGCCATAAGTTGCTGGCTGCTGAGCTGTGATTGGTCTCTTGGATTCCCCATGCCCAAGTCTCTGATTTGATCAGGACTTTCCAGCACCTGTTATCTGCCAAAAAGTATACATGAAGGTGAAATTTCTCTCTGTGGAAAGGGTCTCTGCATGATGCTTAAGACTGAAACTGGATTTATGCAGTACTGAGAGTTCTGTGTGGTCTGTCTGCTAATTTTACCTTTAAGAGACTAACTTCAAATCTGAGATGCCAATTTACTTGGAGATAACTTGGAGTACTGATTTCTAGATTTAGGAAACCAGATGTCATCTTCTACGTGTTTCAACATCAGAATTTAGTTGATGGAACTGGGAAAAAGATATACAATCATGACTTTACTTTTTCAAAGTATGAAAAAGTGCCTTGGCTTGCTGCTTGTATGCCTTGCCAGGAGCGAACTTATGTTGGCTATATCACAAGCACTGCCAGGATTGGCAAATTTATGAATTTATCCCAGCAATTGTTGTGAATTTTTGACGAAAAATGAATATTTAGATCTGTGCTACTATTCTGTTCTTCAGGGTGCCTCTGATTATATATTTCTTCACAGATAGTTGCCACTGCTGTCTGTCACACCGATGCCTATACTCTGAGTGGTGCTGATCCCGAAGGATGTTTCCCTGTGATCTTGGGTCACGAAGGAGCAGGAGTTGTAGAGAGTGTTGGGGAAGGAGTAACCAAAGTAAAGCCGGGTAAGAAAATACGTTACAAGTTTTCTGACTTCCTTTTTACTTTACTACAAGGTCAACTCTCAAATTGGACCACTGAAATGCTGTATTGCAGGAGTTAAAATAATGTCTTATTCTGGGGCATATGGCTGTGTGGATTTCTCTTTGTGAGGTACAACGCTAATCTATTCAATGTGCTCTTGGTTTATGCTTGAAAGACCCCAGCATACCAATTTTACTTGAAATTGGATGAGTATCGTTAAAAGAGGGTTTTTTCCAAATGATAGTTGTTACCTGTTGTTTTAATTAAAGGGCTTTAAAATGTTTAATCACATTGTTCATTGTTGGTTTGGGACTTTTTTTTTTTTTTTTTTACAATAACATCCCTATTTGTTCTGGGATGATGAACTTCTGATCAGCTATCTCTGCTCAGACATGAGAAACAGTGTTTAATCTAGCACTCTCTGTAAACAATGTTATTCTATACCGTAAGCACTTTTTAATGCACAAAGGTTTTAAGTGAACACATAAAACCAATGAAAATGTAGTAACTTCAGTTTTTTCCTAATGTCTTGCTTGACTTGATAACTAGCAATGGAGTTCGTTTTTTCTTTTTCTTAGGGGACACTGTTATCCCTCTGTACATCCCCCAGTGTGGAGAATGCAAGTTCTGTAAGAATCCCAAAACAAATCTGTGCCAGAAGATAAGGTCTGTATACTTTTTATCTTGACACACTGTTGGCATCAAAAGTAACTGACAGGAGTTATCTTTGAAAAGTAAATCTCTTGATGCTTTATTTAATGACTTGGAAAGTACATGGTTTAAGGAGTCAGTTATGCACTACTGTCTGTTCTTCCTTAAAACATATTTTCTTTTTTGTCCTTAAATAAATCTGTTTCCCCTTTGTCATGTACATGAAGGTGTAAACTGCTAGCTTGTGTCCACAGCTTTGAAAACATAGATGCTCTGACTCCATATTTAATCCTTACTTAAGGGAAATATTTCAGGGAATTAAGCTCTTGGACCCAACACCAAAGCTGTCAAGTGGTACAGAATTATACAGAAAACTCTTTCTTTTTTTTTTTTTTCCTTAACACCTGCTTCCCAGCTAAATTTGCATCTCCTGTTCTTAAAAAAAAAAGTCTCCCAAAACGAAGCAAAAACCTCCAGTGACACAACTGCACTTCCGCAAGGGAAGTGTACTGAAGGAGGCGAAGACGGGAGTGTGGTACTGTGGCACAAGCAGTTGGCACTGGTAGCCAGCAAGGTCAACATGTTGATAAAACTCCATTTCTTTCAGTGTTTTTTTTTTTCATGGAGGAATTAACAGCATGAAGCTTTAGGAGTTTAGCATGTAATTTCTGTGAATACCTGGGTTTACTGGAATGATTTAAAAATAGTGGTGCAAGTATGCAACTGCATCTCTGTGCTACTTAACGGATACTGTCTGGTGAGAGCACTTACTGCTTAAGACTCTGACTACACTTTCCTGTCTTTGCCTTAAGAATTACTCAAGGGAAAGGACTCATGCCTGATGGTACCAGCAGATTCACCTGCAAAGGAAAGCAGATTTACCACTTCATGGGGACTAGCACCTTCTCTGAGTATACTGTGGTGGCTGACATCTCAGTAGCCAAGATAGACGCTGCAGCACCTCTCGATAAAGTGTGCCTGCTGGGCTGTGGCATCTCTACCGGCTATGGGGCTGCTGTTAACACTGCTAAGGTAAAGGCTCTGGTTGCCTCTGGCTTTTCTCTGTAACTACACCGTGGCCAAAGTACACAGATAGCTTAGCGACTAGATTAGGACTGTAAATGTGATGTACCAAATTTCTACTTCTTCTTCCTCTTCAACTGATGAAGTTTAGCTAAGAATGTCTACTTCTCCATAAAGGCCATATCAGGTTAGAAAAACCTGATGCCCTTTAGAATAAATCCAGGTAGAAGATTCTGCATCCCTTTTGATACCAGCTGCATGTAAATTACTTTTCCAATTCATCTTAATCTTCCTGCACGTCATTCTGATAGTTTGAAGCTCAGAGTGAAGCAGAGCTGGTAGATGACTGTGCATGAGTCTAAGCCAGGTTATGGGAAATTTTTTTTTATTATTTATTTTGCCTTTACACAAAAAGAGAAGCTCGGTACCTGAAGAGCTTTTGGATGAAACTTCTGTAGAGTTTCCCTTACCTAAGTGATAAAGTGTTATATCCATACATATTTGCTTCCATGTTTCCTTCATTGCAGACTTGTTAACCTGTGTTTCCCCCTCATGTGGGGGATTAATTTTCTCTGTGTTGCTCATGGCTCTTTTCTTATTCCTAGGTGGAACCAGGCTCTACGTGTGCTGTCTTTGGTTTAGGAGGAGTTGGGCTGGCGGTTATTATGGGCTGTAAAATAGCAGGAGCATCCCGGATTATTGGCATCGACCTTAACAAGGAAAAGTATGCCAAAGCCAGAGAGTTTGGAGCTACTGAGTGCATCAGCCCTCAAGACTTCAAGAAGCCCATACAGGAGGTGCTGGTTGAGATGACTGATGGTGGTGTAGACTACTCGTTTGAGTGCATTGGTAATGTTGGAGTCATGGTGAGTGTTTGCATAATAGTGATCTACAGAGGGAGGGGATAACTAGCTGCTACTTACTTGTTTAGCTAAATAGCCAAATGAGCTGCCTGTTACAGAAAGCACGTCATACTAATTTATTTATTTTTAAAATATCAGTGATAACTGCTAAAAAGGCGAATTTACATCCAATGCTAATTATGTAATGAAAGCAGATGCTACTTCTTAGGTTGAAAATGGCACTTATCATTTAAAAACTTTTTTCCTTCCTGGGAGTTCTTTGAAATTCAGAGCTTTCATATGTTGACATGACAAATTAACAAAACCCACATAAAATATTTTGTACAATGAACAGTAAAATCTCAAGGACCACTTAGTATCTCCCTAATTCCCCAAATAATTAATTTAACCTTTGGAAATGCAGACGTATTACTAAATGTAAGGGCAGATTTTCAGGAATTACAACAGCGTTCCTAACCTGTCAGTAACATGGTCTACATTGCCTCTGATTACAGTTTATCCCAACTGCCAGTGGGAGTTCAGAGTGACTTCTCTGGAAGACAGATAGGATATAAAAAGAGCAAAGTGAATCTTTAATAGTATAAGTCTGAACCAATGGAAAATTTTAAGGAATTTTCAGTGTATTTATTATTCCATACGTACTAATGTGGTGATTCATTAACTGGGGGAAAGGAAATGCAACCTGTGCCAGTCTAGGCATCATAAACCTTAGCAATGAACACTTTGCTTTGTCTTATCCATCTGTGAAGAGGGCTGCCTTGGAAGCCTGCCATAAAGGCTGGGGAGTCAGTGTGATAGTCGGAGTAGCTGCTGCTGGTCAGGAGATCTCCACACGGCCATTCCAGCTAGTAACTGGGCGGACATGGAAAGGCACTGCGTTTGGAGGTAACTGTCTTTTGATATGGGGATAAAAATAATTTACTGTGGATTAAAGGTGGGAAGAACACACTGCCTTGCTTTTGCTTGTGCAAGAAATTTACTACTGACAGGCTATTCATAAATGCTATGTTGACTTTTCCTAAAATTATAGAATAGTTAGGGTTGGAAGGGACCTTCAAAGGTCATCTAGTCCAACCCCCCTGCAAGGAGCAGGGACATCCCCAACTAGATCAGGTGGCACATAGACTTTTAAAATCTGATGTTCCTACAGACAGGCTACAAATAAACACATTGGTATGATATCTCACATATTTTGAAGAGAGAATATAACTATATGCTATTTAGTACTAAGGGACTGGGGGGATTGCTTTATCACCAAGTGAAGGTTTGGTTCAGTTTGGTCCTGTGAAAGGACCTAGTCCTTGGGGAGATGGGAACTAACATAAACGTTTGTTTTGCTTAATCACTGAGCAAATTGTGGGGTTAACATAGGAACGTGCTATAAAGAGCTTTAAAATAAAATGCAACAAGTACTTTATAGACTTTTTCTGCTGTTGAATCAAAAACATGTTGAGACTTTTAGTTACTTATAACTTGGGGATTCAGTAATTGTTGAAGTGCATGGAAATATCCAAACTTAATATTATTTACACTGCCCTTTTCCCAAGTAATAGAAAACTCAGTTGGGTTATAAGATACAGAGAGAGGCTGGTAGAGATGCCTCGCGCATGCTTTCCTAGTTGAGGGCTGCTGTTACGTTGAATGCTGAAATACCTAGTGAAAGGTTGGTGTGTTACGTGTTTGGATAATGTGTGCTCTTGTCAGACTGAGCTGTTCTCTTGCATTCCTTACTGCCTGCCCAAAGCAACAGGGACAAACATGTCACTGATCTCAGTTCCTTTTTGTATTCATCGTGCAAGTGCCTGTGTAAAGGTTTTATATTTTTTTTCTTTCTCTGTTTTCTGCGGTGGGTGGAAAGAAGAAAAACAAATGCATGCTTTCTGTCTTTCAGGCTGGAAAAGCGTCGACAGCGTACCGAAACTGGTGACTGAGTACATGTCCAAAAAGATCAAGGTTGATGAATTTGTGACTCACACCTTGCCTTTTGACAAAATTAATGAGGCTTTTGAGCTGATGCATACAGGAAAGAGGTAACGTTCATAATACTGAAAGGTGTAGAAGACATTTCTTGTTGAGCCACTGTCAAAATATAGGTTCCCTGCTCACTGTCATGTTTTAAACAGGGAGGATAAAGGCTGACATATACACATACATTCATTCAGAGAAAAACAAATACACTTTCTCTGAGCTTCTTGGCACGTGGCAAAACACAGGCAGAGAGTAAAAAGCAAGGAACAATGTATAAGGGAAATAACACAAATATGTAAAGCGGATAAAGAGGACAAGTTAGTCTTAGAATGTTTTAGCAATGTTAGAATCCTTTCTCAAAAAAGAAATGTAAACAATCTGAAGGGGAGTTCATATTAATGCATTTTTACAACTCATTAAGCTATTAGTCTATTTTAATTAAATAGTAGATTTTGGTATATTTTCAACCTATTTAGGATAGATTATCAGCACAGTCAGTCACTTGGAATGATCTTTTAATATGCTACCTTTTAAAATATTTGTTTTCTCTAGTTCGAACTGGGGTAGAACTTTCATGTGATTGGTTTGTGCTTTTTAATACACAGCAGTTTCTGCCTTTATTAAGATCAATGGCAGTTTGGGGCGTTCACACTGCAGACTTATGCCCGCTCCACTGCGTATTGAGGTGACCCTACTTGCTGGTAAAAAATCCGCTGGCTGTGTGATGAGCCTCGCTGCCCTTATAGCAGCATACTTTGCAAGTAGTGGTCAACCTACAAAGGCAGAGCGAAGTAGGATATTCTTATCAGAGGATGTGCTGGGTGATCTTTGTAAAGCCCTGTATGGATGTGGGCATGGATATGCTTGAGGGAAAACGGGAACCAGCATGGGGATACTGTGGCAGAACTTGTATCTGCAGGTTAAAATCCAAGAGAGAAAAGGGGAAAGGATTTGAGAGTTTTAGCCTGAGGTGTGTTAGAGCTTCTCCTGCTGTGTCTTTTCAAGAACAAGCCTTTTCTAAATGAGTTTTAATGAGATGCTCTGTAATCTGTTGGAAATTCAGAGACTCTTAATGAGATAGCTACCAGTGCCTCTAAGAGTAGAGACCAGCCTATTAGCAGTCTAGGTCATGTAATTTTTAAGAACGTGTTCTGAATGAAGGAAAGAATCAGCAGGTGGACAAGAGAAAAAAACTGAGAGATGTTCTAGTAAAAAAGAAAATGTCTTCCTGCATATTTGCACTCTGTTTATCCATATTTAGGTCCATCTGCACATGAATAAATAGTTACCATCGTGGTCTTTGTATGTGATCTCAATCTGTATTGATGTATTGTATATAACTTTCTCAAAAGTAATAACTTTATCTACTTTCTCTCATATGCGTTCCTATTTTGAGTAAGTCAGTTAACAGTACCTGCATTTATACCTTTTAAAATCGGAAAGACTGCATTTATGCAAATTTCATCCAGCAGTTGATCCCCTTTCCCAGTTACAAACTTTTGTATCATTTAAATGCTTTATTGCTACATGAGCATATCCTATGAAACTAATAATGAAAGTTCCTTAAAATTCTCAAAGCAATCAAAGAGGGAATGCCTGTAAATATTAATGTTCCTGAACAATATTCTTGGCTAGCTACTGAAAACTGACACTCACATAGTTTGAAAAAGCTTCCATTTTGATTATATCTTACTGAGGTAGAGACTAAAAAAAAAAAAACAAAGGTAACAAGCATTACTAACCCATTCTTATACGGGACTTCTAATAAATATTATAGGCATAAGGGTAACTTCATTCTTACAAGGGATAGAAGTGAAGTTAAAGTACGTGTCCTGGTTCTGGCAATTGTCTCAGCAATGAAAGGAAGGGGAAGGAAGGAGTGAAACATGAACTTACTGATAACTTTTTTTTTCTTTTCTATTTTAAGCATTCGAACTGTCCTAAAGCTTTAGAGCCAAACGTGGACCTTCCGGTTGGCCAAGCAGCATGGTAACTGTCCTCTTATAATGGAATTTCTGATAATGGGTAGAATCATGAAAATGAAAACTCACTGGGACTAGGAAGACGACCTATTTTAGAGTGAGCATTCTGAATATTAAATAACAAAAAACTGGTAACCACTGAGTAGTGTTACATAATTAGCACTGGTTGTGGAAGTTCTATTTCTGTACTTGTTCTTCAAATTCAGTAGTGCCTAACTCAATTAATCTACTCAATAAAAGCTTATTTCTAAACACAGTGTTGGAATTATTGAGCACTAAGACTGTAACTATGATTGCTGTGTCTTGCTGTTTTTCTCTGGTGATTTCACGTTGTGTGTGTCCATAGCAAATGATGAGGGATTCATTACACAGGCAGCTTGTTAAGCACGGCTGGGCTGAGAAGCAGCTGAGGTGTGCCGTAACTGTACTGACAGAGTGGCAAGAACTGCAACAGCTGTCAGGCTTCTGAGTCTGTTCTGGGACCACAAAGGATGTACCATCTAGGTCTACCTTGAAGCCAACTGTAGAGCACGTAGAGCAGACTGGGGGGGGGTATGTATGACCTAAGTGTCCAGCTGTACCCATGTTCACTTGGGAAGTCCCCATCCCGCCCCGTTTCCTGTTTGGCTCATTACAGTAGCTGTAGGCAGGCCTGGTGTAAAGATGACAGTGTAGACTACTCTAGTCGCTTGCCCTAGAGGTGTCCTCCAAGACTTCAGTAGCACAGTTTTGTCATTTCTTTAAACTTCCTGGCAATTGAAGCAGCCTTTGCAGTCAACACTTCAAAAACAAACAGCATGGGATTATTCCCTCTTTTTAGTCAGGAACAGGATCCTGCCATTGAAGCAAGGAACGTTGAGGGGTGCAGGGGAACAACAGTAAAGGGCCTTGTGTGATGAAGGCTTCAGGGTTTTGTGTGATTTGTTTGTTTTGGTTTTTGTTGGAGGAGAAGGGGTTAAGGCTTGATTTTGGAGCTGCAGGGTCATTTCTTAACTATAGTTTCTGACTGGATAAAATTTCTTTAAATTGAAACCTGGAAGAAGTGCCACAGGTAGAGGAAAACACACAGGACCAGCCAAAAATGGACTGCAAAGCAGAGGCAGAAAGGCTACCTAGTTAAAGAAAATTTATATCCATAAAATGTCAGTACTTTTCAGCGAACCATGAACACTGATTAAAAGAGAAGTTTCATGTTTTAAGGGAGCCTGGTCAAAACAGTTGTTACAGGGAACTCAAAATGCAGACAGTAATCTTATTAGAAGAAATTCCCTCTCACCACTAACAACTGCCTTACCCCAAGACACTGCTATACCACAGAGACAATTACATCTTTTCCATTTGTCATTGTAAAAATATCCCTAGAGCATTATGAAAATAGTTGAGGTAGCTGCATTTGTAACTTCATTTCAGACAGAGTAAACAACAACGTTAACTCCTTTGAATGTCATTAGAACTCAATTTTGAGCATCTGGAAGAAATAAAAAGTGAATTTGTACCAGGAAAGCGAGCCCTCTAACACAGCAGTAAAGTGATTCTCAGTACCTTGTAGCTCCAGCAACCCTGGCTGAACATTAGAGAATGCAGTAGAAAACTTGCTGTCAATAAGCCTTTCCAGCAAGAGTACTCTATTACTACAGGACAGTATCAACAGAATATTAGCTCAACATCTTAACAGAACTACCCCCCAACAGGATCTATCAGATTTAAGGTATTTATACCATAATAGTTGTTCCTCTAGGCTGTGCAGACTAAATCGAGACCGTACACTCATGTTGTCTGCATTACATCGTTAGAGAACCTGCACCTTAGAGTGTTTGTGAAAAGCTACTCTTACACTACCAGGGTAAAGCAACAACAAAGACACTTAGTGATACCACGGCACTCAGGTCAAAGACTTGCAGCTGCTTCCCAGCCTGAAGAACTGATGTCCAAGCCATTATATGTAGCAAAGTTTTCAGACTACTTTGTCCCGCAAAGCAGCTGATTGAATGGAGCATGTTTGAAGTAGTCTCTTCAAAGTTGCTCCGCTAACAAAGGGACTCAAACACAAGAGCCCTTCTTGGTGATGAAGGTACTCTCTTGAACTCCATCATCTTAACAACTAACTCTAAGGACCTCAATGGACAAAAACTTCCCACCAACTGACTGTACATGAAATGTGTGTGTACTCTAAGGGCTGTTGTGTAAAAGATGCAGCTTGTCTTTTCTCCTCATGCTGTTACTTTTATTGAACATTAGCTACCAAATCTTTTCTTCTTAAATATTCATGTCAATTTGCAAAAACATCATTAAGAGTTTCTACACTCATATGATAGTAAAGGGAAAATACTTTAAGAGACTGTTTTAGAAATAGCTGCAGGATTGTGTCTTTCGCAAGAGTGTATACAATTCCTGAAAATCATTAGAAAGTAGATTTAATTTCTTTTGGTGTTTGCTTGGTTTGGGTTTTTGCCTTTTTTTTTTTTTTTTTTAAGTGGATAGTAACTTCTGTAAGAATCAAAAATACATCCTTTTGCAAATCCAGTCAGCACAAGTCTAGTATGTCATGTTCAAGGAAAGTTAGAGCTAGATAGCTGAAAAAATAGCCTTTCACAGTATTTTTATTAAATAAGTTTTGTTCTCCAGGCTGATGTGCTATCTCACATTGAAAGAACTGGTGTAGATGCTGACTAAGCTTTCCACTTGTTTAAAAGCACTGTAGTAGTATGAACTCAGTATAAACAGTTTTCATGCTGTGATTTCAATTTATAGGCAGAAATGCATAGCATCATAGGTTACCCATGTTAAAAACATGCAGTGGCAAATTTGGTTGTATTGGTGCAACAACAAGGAGGTATTCAAGTGCCATACATACAGGTTTGAGGGTGATTTTTAACTGGTTGCATGCATCTACCAGTAGGCCTTGCAGTAGTGCAAGCAAACCTGGATATAATTGAGAGTCCTATGTCTGGTTTTAGATCAAAAAAAAAAAGAAGTTACTTCTGTTAAAAGCAGCTGCAACTTTTATTTTATAGACCAAAAATGAAGCCCCCTCCCTCCCCATCATACACACACACATAGAAAAGGCAAGACCGTTGTAACCATTCAAGTGAATGATATGGTGGGCAAACCTCCAGGACAGTCATCTCCTCAATACATTACACCTCATTCAACACAGGTAACTCCACTCAAGTACTACAGTCTGTTTTGTTAAAATCTACACACACACACGCACGCATACGCACATACACACACTCTATATGCATCATTTCAGGTCACTTTACTGCATAATTAAAAATAATAAAGGTAATGAAAACATCACAATGATACTCTTACAGCAACAGAGGTCTGAGGCACTCAGGGCAGAGAAGACATTTTCTGGCAAATTTGGTTATTTGGTAGTACACATGAGCCCAGTTCTATGAAGCACTAACCCCTTTTCCCCCACCTAAATTCTGCAGTGCCAAGGGGAGCCAAGGGTATGCTGTACCTCACACGCTTGGATCTAATGTGGCAACAAATTCACCAGACACCTTGTAAAAGGTGTATTTTATGCCCGTGATTGTGTGATTGAATGTCTGCATTGGTTTAACTGTTTCTTGAATTACACTGGTGTAAGACTAAATCTGCAATGAGGTCTGAAAAATTTTTCAAGACAATTCAGAAGAAAAAAATTCCCTCAGCAGAGACACCAATGATGATGGAAAGGAAGTGGGCATGGAAAGGTAGAGAGGAGAGAGGCTTAATCAATCCACACTCCTTAACACGACAGTTTCCAGCTCATCATGACTCACTAACAGAAAATAAAGAGGTATATAGACTTAAGATTGCCCACTGTATACCCAGACCAGGAAAAAAGATCAGGTTTTATAGCTGCCCCCATAAGACTTTCCAAAAGCATAAACTCACTTAACTGAGAGGGAAAAAATGACCTGCTTAGAAATTACCAAAAGAAAATGAATACAGCATTGAAGGTGTTTCATTTTCTCACACTCAGACTTGTTTTGAGATATATACTCATTTTGCTTTAAGTCTTGTGAATGCAATCCCCACAGCTGCTGTGGATTTACTTTTAAAAACACCCCACAGTTAACACACACAGGGGTTCCATGATTTGTGGGATCTTTTTGGTTCTTGTTTCATTCCTTTACCTAGGCAAGTCTGATACATCAGCTTTACCAAGCTTTTGGAGCAGGAGACTGCCCACAAATACTGCTTCACCAAGAAGCAGCTTATTCCAGGGAGCTGCATATAAGACAGAAATCATTAATTTTCCCTGTAGGAAGCCCATACTGTCAAACCTCCAGCAAGAGAAACACGTCCTGCCATTAACAGTGTGTCATCTACAGTCGCAATGGCCACAGAGGCCATCAGCAGAGATGGAGACAGAAGTAAAGGTAAGGGCAGCCTAATCTTGGCAACATGCACGTCCTTCTCCCTTCTGCCCCCTCCTCGACTGATAAACAAGGCCCAGCCCCTTGAGAACAGTATCTGCAAGAAGCAGGAGCAAGTCTTTGGAACTAGAAATGCTTAAAATCTCAGGTGCCACTCACATACCAAGAGAGACAGGGCACACTGAAGTGATGAAAAAAAACCTGGATCCCAAAATACCAAGTCCCAGTGGGAAAGGTTACCCACATTTTTCTAGCTAATATCATGGCAGCAACAGAAGCAATTGTGGGTCTAATTGGAAGAAAGGTGCTAAAGAAATAATTGAAGAAAAAAGAAAAATACAGTGTGAGTGTTGCAGGTAGGAGGAAAGCAGGAAATTCTTTAAATTCTTCTCTGCTTTTCTAGACATTGGGTCAGGTTCTTCAAGATACTCCTCTTATCTACAATCACTGAGAACAAAGGAAATGATGAAATCTCTCTATTCTGTACTCTTAAAAAAATGCATAGTACAGAGACAAAAATATATATATATATGTATCGTTCAGATCCACCAGCTCAGTCTAGACTATCACTGAGACATAAAATGAGGACGAATACTATCCAGCCGCCGGGTCAAGATCTCACAGCCTGTATCGGTGACCAGAAGCGTGTGTTCAAACTGGGCAGATCGCTTTCCATCTCTTGTTACCGCAGTCCAACCATCAGGCCATGTTTCATCTTGCCAACCACCTAAAAACATAAATTATGATTTTTTGACTGTTTTTAACTAACAGTATCAGTTCCCCAAAAATAAATAAAAAAAAATCTACCGAGCGTCTAGAATAGAACCAGCGTCCTATTCCATCACTACTTAATAGTAAACAAGAGTAACCATTTTACTCTACTGCTAAATTGCTCACCTTCACAGATCATTGGTTCAATTGTAAATACATGACCTGGCTTCATGACTCCAACTGCCTTATTTTCTGCAATAAAATAAATACTCAAGTTAGAAGAAGCGGTCCCATCTTAGTAAATGAATGAATCCTTGTCCTAGAAGAATACAGCAGGAATACTGTCAAGTCAGAAAAGCCCTTCAGAGATTACCCATTGATTTGTTAATTTTTAATTCTACATTTCCCTTAGTTCTTTCCTTCTCCTCCAACGCTGCAATGTTTACTCAAGGAGCTTAAAATTAACTGCTGTCTTTCTTGCCAACAACTGGAGTTCAATTCCAGTTCTATAAAAACACCACACAAATGTAATACAGGAATTTCTGCAGACTTCTATAATGAAAAACATCATTTAAAAAAAAAAAAAATCAATAAAAATAAGCAGCACTTAAGATTTTCAGATAAGGCTTGAAACCTCTTAATTTGTTTCCACTGAACCATTAGCTCCAATCAATTGTCAAAATAAGACAGCAGTTAAGTAATCCTGCGATTCCATTTATGAAAGACACATTGCCCCTGTCATTACTCTGGGTAATGGGGTCACAGTGGTGTCAGGGTGATGATGCTGTATTTCTTTACCTAACATAAAAATGTACGGAACGTCAAGGCACCCAGGATGCTAATACTGGAACTTTTTGATGATATATACAGCAAAAATGTTTATGTGGAGGCACATGAACTGATGCACAGCACTTCTCTAGGAGTGTAGTTTGACTGAAGAAAGGCTTCATTCAGCCCTTTTCCTCTGCCCAGTTTCAGCTTGAACAGCACTGCAGCTCACACCTGACTCAGCCTAGCGCGCGAGAGCTGGAACCAACTCCAGTATTGCACAGCAACCATGAGCTCCAACATCCTTCGCTGCTGCGGACAATTTGCATCAATTCTTACTATGGATTCCCCATCCCCCAGCCTGCTCTAATTGTGTAAATTTATGAAATGGTCTAAATCACCTAGATCCTTTAAAAATCTCAGCCATCAGGCTGACAAAAGCAACCAGAACATTTTTCTTTTACTTAAAGGATCTTGTCTCTATCTCCATCATCTGCTGATATTTCTTGCTTTCAACACTTACATTTAAGATTCTGGTCTTCTGCATCTGAATGAGTTTTGCTCTTTATTCCCTGTAGTTTTTACGACTTTGTTAAATGATTTAAGGGCTTGTAAAATGATGAGTTTGCTTTCAAAAATCCTTTCTTAATAAGCCAGAAATAAGAAGCAGCTTTTTTTTTTTTTTTTTTTCCCCTCCAAGAGGCTTTAAGTCTCTTAGGTCTTTCCACTTTGCTTTTGCTGTGAATCGGTATTTAAAAATACCTGAATAAAAGCAGCATTTTCCTTTTTGGCAACAGACATTTTTGCTCAATTAAAAAATAATAATAATCTTTTTAAAAGTTCAAAGTTCCCAACAGTTTGGAAAGGTAGTATTCCTTTTTCTCACACTGCATTTTTAGTGGTATAAAACACCCTCCACCTCAGAAGAATCCAGATTTTCTTCATTTTACGTGACAAAAAGTAAATACCACAAATTGATACCCTTCTACCCTACAATTAGCAGATTTTCTCTGTTCTCTGGAAAAAAAAAAAAACAAAACAAAACAAAACAACTTAGCAAGATGATAACATGAAAAGTCAGGGACTGGCAGATTATAATCCATAACTATAACCCTTGTTAAAGCTCATTAGGAGCTTTAATTCCTGTGACCTGACAGATGGAGGCATCTGCCAGTTTGGAGGAAATAAATGTCCTATTAGGGGAGCTTTGCAGCTGAAGTAGGTGTGTCACTGCTTCATGATATTTATTCTACCCTTAGTTGTCCACTGGCACTTAAGCTTCTCTCCTTTGCCTCTCTAAATGCTGTTTCTTAGTTCTGCTAGGAAAAATTCTCATGAGGACATAGCCATTTCCAAAAACTAAAACTGAGAACCCGGTGGGGTAAGGTCATTCCTCCTCTCTACCACACACTACAAAAGTTTCCAGCAACACCAGATCACAACACTCAAATAAAAGTGAAACATAACAGCATCCAGATGCAGGCACAACAGCCATCTATACCATTCAAAAAGCCTTTTATTTACGTCTGGAAATGGCAGTATGTTTTTGTTTATACCTTCTAAGGACAGAAACATTAGCCTATTCATGTCAGACAAGGATGTCTAAGGCATTATTTGGGAATCCATGCAAAAAAATACCCATTGAGCACTTACCCAGTACAGAGAAGAGCTAACACTATTAGTGTACACACAGATTGTCTCAGCATATAATATATTCACCTTACTTAGGTTCATATGGTCTAGAATTTAAAAAAAAAAAAAAAAAATATTTCACAAGTGCAAAAATGCTAACTTGATAGCTGTCAGACAACATGCTACTTTATTAGAATATAAGGAAGAAGTAAATTGAGTGCATTCATTGCAAACCACTTCCGGTCTACGGGACACCCCAAAGGCAATGAATACTTACTGGCATAATGTGGCACATTAGGGGCTGTATGGAAAAGTTTATGGATTCCATGCCCACAGTAGCTCCGAACCACTGAAAATCCGTTTGCTTGAGCATGTTTCTGAATAATGTTTCCCAGTTCTCTGTACCGAACACCAGGTTTTACTGCAAAATTAAAAGAGATAGATGAAAATTTATAAAACTTCCCCTTCAACATAACTTCAAACACTCTAGAGCTCTGTAGCACTCATGGCTTGTGTGGCCATCTGCTCTAGCACGCAACTTCCTACAATCACTTAATCCACCAAGTGTAAGTGAGCATAACAACATGAGAGGAGGAGGAAACTGTCTCATGTAAAAGAGGAAATAAGAGAGAAGGAAGGATATTCCTTCACAAGAACACTACTTTCTTCCTTTTGTGGATGTAAGTGTTCATATATTAAAAGGATTTTGAAGTTTGAAATTGAAGACAACGAAAGATTTTCAAAGTACTTGGTAACTTGCCAAACCCAGAGTTGCAGTGCTTCTTTCAATGAACATATGAACTATATTTTAATATACACTTATCGCTCTACTACTACATGAAAAGTGCACATAAAGAGGAAAAGTGATTATATGTGAAGGACCAAGAAGAGGACAAAAAAAAGACAAAACAGGTATCTCTATTCTTAGACAAGATTTTTAGTGGCAACGCTAGAGCAAATAAGAATGTTCATATGCAGGACTAACTTTTCTGACAATCCTTCCAGGAAGTCTTAAAGAGTTTGAAACATTAAAATGGTGTGAAAAATTCACTTTGAGTACGTGGACAAGGTAGCAATAATACCATAAAAGTAACAATGCCTCATCCATCAGCTAACGAAGACGCATACCAAAAGCAACCTTAAGCCATTAAAAAGAAAAAAGAATGCAAATGCTATTTCAAGATCATTAATAACTCCTTAAATATATGCTGTTCCTTCAGGAGCCAGATGTTGTGTGATTATGTGGAGCCATCTTAAGCAGGGTTCACATGCACAGCTAAAACTTTACGTGAAGCAAGCCAGTTAGTTCCATTCTCTGCTAATGTAAACAACTACAACTTAAATCAGTAAGCTGAATTTACAGAAAATTTAGCTGAATTTACAAGAAATTTAGATTACTGGAATGCGCATGCTTTTCCCAAAATACAAAAAAAAAAAGACACAGTGAGGAAGAGAGGAAAAGTTCATCTGTTGGTTTTGTGCTAAACAGCTGTGAAGTAGTACCATCTCCTGCAGGGCTGACAATACCAAGCAACTCATCTCAATGCAGCGAGGAGCCTTCTGGTTCTCCCTCTCATGCAGCTCTGCTAGTCTAATGTTGGGAAAGCAAGATGATTTAAACAGGGGAGGGGTGACCCTTTTAAACAGCAGAGATGCTGCTAGAATCCCTACCAGCAGGGAATGTCTAAAACCCATTAAAACTTGTTGCAGCACCTAAAAAGTTGGTAAAGAAGAGTTATGCTGAGAATTTAAATCTCATTATAATGAACATAAAGGTGAATTTCTGTCATAGCTTATACATTAAAGAGATAAGAAACAACATACAGCAGCAAAGATAAACACTATTCTGATTTAGCTCTGAAAAACAAAGTAGTCATTTCAGAATGGTAATCTCACACACGTAGGTAATCTATATTCTTCACAGCTCAACTCTGCAGTATTTTCTTCATCATGCAACGGATACACAAGACATAATTCATACAGATTTCTGTCTTTTCAGCTTGGCTAGCTACCTCCAAATGATTAACCAAAACAAGTTCATTATAATTCTTTTTCATTTACTTTTGATTAAACGTAAGCTTTAAGCCTTCATATATACCTTAAACTTCAGCCTGTAGAGGCCATGAAGTAAGTAAATTTTATTGGAGATGCCAAGAAGCTGCTGGGTATATAAAATACAGACAACGGAAATATTGCCAGGGACTTGGAAGATTTTTGTTTTGTTTTCTGTTTGTCTAAAAGAATTTAGTATATTCCTTTGTGAATTAAGTTAAACATGACACAATCTAGCTACCTTTCTATCTCATAGTATGTCCTAATGAAGCTGTCCTGAGTTATATCTAAGCAACATAATCAAAGTTCTGTGCATACCGAAGGATACAGATCTGTCTTCGCTGGCAGACTCCCACAGTTTAAAATCAAGAGCTCATAATTATCCTTACGAAATAACCATCAGGTTTGGCAGAAGTGAAGAGATACATTTAAGTGTTCAAACAGTGTTTTACTTTATCAGTTCATTGCGCAACACTGCAAATTATAAAAGTAGGAAGCCATACCTCAGTTTCCCAAAACACACTTGGTTCTTCACATTCTCTAAACTACTCAGAACAAGGATGTATTTATTCATCTAACTAAGAGTCCAAAAAGGCTGTTTCCATGTAAATATCATCATATGTGGATCAGCTCAGTATCAATTACATTTTCCTTGTCAACCCACATTTCAAGTAAAAGTCGCAACCACCACCCACAGAACTGTGCCATTTGAAGAATCACTGCATTACGCAATATCCATCATCTGCTGGTGACACACACTAACACTTCTGTGTTTGACAACAGAAGTCACTCTCAGGTAACAGCAAATATGAGCACTCATGTTTGAGAACCAAAACCATAATGCTTCAGGCCCTTGCCAAAGGCTTTACCTGCATCAATGGCTTGCATTAGGCACTCGTAAGTTGTTTGGACCAGCCTCCTTGCACCCTCATCAACATCTCCAACATAAAATGTCTCGTTCAGATCTCCATGGTAGCCATTACGATAGACAGTTATATCCACTGCAAAGAATACCAGACATATCGTAATATTAGCACTGCATGTCTCATTTCCTGTCTCTTGATTTGTGAAAGGACAACAAACACATGTAAAAATGTAGTATTGTAATTGTGAAGTTAGAAGATTACTTTGGAAGAATTCCAGATGTAAATTCTTCCAGCAGAATCAATTCTTTCATGCTTACACTGTAATTTTTATAGAATTAATTAATAATATTGTGTTTCACTGGTCAACAGTTTGATTGAATTTTTTTAAAAAAAAATAACATGGAAGGAAAAAACCCCACTGCAATACAAACACAGACACAGCAAGTTTATGACTGGTTTTCTAGGTAAATAGAAAAACAAGAGAAGCTCTTTGCTTCATGGTGATTTACCTGGTTAAAATATTTTATTAGAATTAATTCCAGCAGTAATAGGGGGAAATTAAATTTAAAAAGGTTTGTAAACATGTTTTAATGAAAAGTGATATACCTCATTCTCGAAAAATAGCAGCCTAAGTAGTTTTAACGAGAAAAAAAAAAAAAAATCTTTTTTAGTTTAACTCATTCCAAAAAAAGATATGCTTTTTTGGATTAAGAACATTCATGCAAGATGCTTGTTTCAAACAGTCCTTTTACAAAACATGGGAAGAGCATTACCAGTTTAGACATAGCCATCATCTGCTGTAGTATCCTGTCTCTCATAGTAGACAAGTAAAAAACTAAAGCCTGCCATCATATAGCCATTATATATAGTAAACATATGCAAAATACTCTAGATTTGCATATTGAGTTGACTTCCTGTGGTAGAATGGGCACTTCTGTGCTTAACAGACTTTGTCAGTAGTATGGTAGGTCTAATAGCTGCTAGAGTACCAAAACCACTAGAATAGTTATTGAACTGCTATTCATTAAGAAACCCACATGCTGCTCCCCTCCCAGGTAAACAGCCATGAAGGAAACTGCACTGAACAGTAATACTTCAGGAATATCGTATATGAGCCACTTCCAGAGACCTTGATAGGAAACATGAGGAAAAAACCATCGGTGTTAACAGTAAATCTGTACTGCTGGCAAACATTTAAGAACGAAATTAACAGTGCACAAAACCAGTATTGCCTGTTGTGGATGCACACGTGTGCAGGGTTATACTGCACTCACTGCATGACTGCATGGGACTACTGGAACATTTTGACCACTGTGCAATACCTCGTAACGTAACAGGACTGTATGAGAAACCAGCACCCTGGTAACTTATCCAGGTAAGTTTCTTGTGAACTGTGTATCAGAGCTCCTCAGCGCAGTGTCGAGACTACTTGCTGCAAAGAAGCTATCTGTACAGGCCACATGATCACAAGACTTTCTCTTGATGCTGCCAGATTTGGCCAGAACATCTCACTTTGCAGAGAGACCAGCTTTACTCAAGAATCTGCTCCCAGGGAACAGTATGATAACAAAATATTAGGATGTCCTGCTTGGAGCACAGGGTTGAACCAGATGTCACCTGCCAGTACCTTCCGGGTGATGTTTTCCTGTGATTCTAAAAACCTGCTTTGGACTCTGATATGGCCACCCTTTACTTCCAGTAGACTATAAAATTTTAAGTGAAGAGAAAGATGGGCACTTCCCTCCATTGTTCACTGGGCACATTCCCTCCAAAGTAGTTTTTCTATCTCCTCCTTTGTACCCTGTATTGTTCCTCCTTTTGAAGAGCCACTACCTTACCAAAAGGAAGCCCGCAAGACTGGCAAACCTTTTGAGCCCATGGGAAATGTTTGTTCAATCCACAAAATGTGGAACGTTTTGTAACGGCTACAAAAGAGTAAACCAGTTTTTACTCATCGAAACAAAGCAGAAGGCTCAAGGCTTGGGCAAGTGCAGTCAGGGCAGGGATGTGAACAAAGGTATAACTAAACCCTCTTAGAAAAGGTGTTTTCTAGTGCTGAGGTACAGTCTCAGCACTAGTGGAGAGGAAAGGTACTGTGTAGATGAAGCCAGCCCAGTAAGCTTAACTGGGCTTCTTAGTTTGGACTCCAGCAATGCTAGAAAAGCTGGCAACAATAGAGTGCTGTGCAAAGGCATCATCTTTGAAATTAAAAAAAAAAAGAGAAAGTAGCTTTGGATAAATGGTTATGTGTACCCCACAGCTCAGAGCTATCAGCCAGACCAAACTTGACCTAGAAAAGGTCAGCAATCATGACTTGTTCTGAAAAGTCTGGTGCCCAAAGCACAGAGCTGTAGACTTAGTAGTTATTCTTGCATGTTAATATATATCAAATATCTGACAATCTAAAAGGACTCTAACCTGCTTCTAGAGGTAGGCCAAACCTTAGTATACGCTCGATATTTATTTATGGATAAGAGAAAATCAAACAAATGCAACAAAAAAGGTGCAAATATTTGTACAAAACAAATGTCATTAACTTTTACTGCCAAACCAAGAAGAAATGAGTAAAAAAATGTAAAACTGTCAACTAATTTATAAAAGTACCCCTCACACCCCAACAAGAAGGCATAAGTACCTTGAGTACCATGAATAAAAACCAGCTGGTACTGTCAGGCTGTGAGATGCTCAAAATCTTAAGGATCTAGAGCCATCTAATTAAGAATTCACACAGAACTAATCCAGTTGAATAATTCAATATACACAATATTCACTATTTATTCTGTCTGGAACAACTGGAACCTATCCAAGAAGTGGAATACTCAGGGACTATATACTAAGACACAGACCAGGACAGAAGAATTATAAAGCTCTTAAAGCGGACCAAATGTTTAAATTGTTTTATTAAATAAACTAATTATTTTAAATATGTAAAGAGCAGAGGTTAATGGGTAAATGAGGACAAAAGTGTCTTTTAGGCCTCTTTTAAGAAGCTATTCTAATCAGCTTGCGTGCTAGTGAAACCTCACCTTACTGCATGCTTTAAATAGAAGGTAAAAATGTAGGTGGTTAATTTTCAGAGCACTTACCATTAACAATATCTCCCTCCTGCAATGGCCTCCTGTCAGGAATTCCATGACAGATCACTTCATTCACTGATGTACAACACGACTTAGGGAAATTATAATAATTGAGAGGGGAAGGATAGCAATTCCTCGCAATACAAGCCTAATTCAGAAAATACAATTTACACTTTACATTAGTAAGTTTTGACATAGAAAAAATGTATGCATAGCAGCTTTACAGTAAGAATGATAGGTTGGAAATAAGGTATAAAAAGTCTAAGTAAAAACAGTAAATAAGGTATAAAAATATGAAAATAGGTATAAAAATAATTTTCTTCTGAAAAAAGATGATTCAAGGATTTTTTTGGCATTATGGTATTTTGTTATGCTTTGCATTTCTTACCAGGAAGAAAGTAAAGCTACTTTAATTTTGCTTCTACTCATTTTTATGTTCAACTATTAATGCTGAAATACTCAGGTTTAAAACAATACGTGGCAATATTTATTCGGTAAAAAAACCAGCCCCTCTCAATGACTATTTTTAAGCACCTGGTCTAAGACTTTTAAGTATTTTTGCAAAAGACACAAGCTAAACAAAATAACATTTAGCATCACTTTTTCACCCCTAGCTTTAAAACCTTAAGCTGCTTCCTCTGCACTCTTAATAATCTTTTCGGGATTTTTGCAAAACTGACACATTCATATTATATATCCTTACATATACACACATATGCACACTATGTGACATACAGAGCAATTCTGGAACAATAATACTATAATACCGTGTTAACTTTTTTATTTTAAAAAATAATACTGTTTTAAAATTGCAAAGTACCCATTAGCGGTATCAGTTAGTATTAACAGTCTGCCGTGCAAAAGGAGAGGAGGTATAACACCATTTTAACTACTAGTTATTCATATTGGATATTATGCATAAGCAAATAATTTAGTGTTTAATGCAGTTCAACAGAAACCTCTGGCCCAGTTAGAGTAAGTTCCTAACAATCTTGGCTCAATAGCTGCAAATGCAGATAAAAAGCAACCAGAAAGCTCTCTAACAAACTTAACTGTGCCAAAATTGTTGCCTTCCCCACAGTGCAGACGAGTATCCTCAATTATCAGTTTACATGCCTTATAGAGAAAGCAGCAAAGAAAAATAAAAGTTACATAGTTCAAGTATCTACGAATAGTTAAACCAGGAAAATACTTGAACATTGGGGCTTTAGTTTGCTTGATTGCAAACATCTTGTTTCAATTTTCTCTCAGGCTCCTCAGTTTTAATTCCCAATCATAAATAATTAAACTTTCTCCTCTGTATATCTTAACATAACACAGAGCACAAAAAGTCCACGGCCTACATATAATTTCTTTATATAACTGTATCTGTGGAGCAAAAAGGGTTTAGAAAAAAGAAAATCATATGATGTTAACCAAGAAAACAGGTGAAGAAACTTGGAGGAAATCTGAAGCTGCAAGTCATGGAAGAAGCTGATACAGAGAGAGGCCAGGAGTTCCTAACTCAGGGTTCATTTTGAATCTACCATTGGGCTGTAATGTATTTCTAACATCCGCACTACCCACTAGCTTCAAATTGACAAATAGATCAAAATAAAGAAAAGGAATTCATGCAACAACAAAGAAAACCACATAACAATCATTAAAAAATAAAGAGAGAGAAGAAAGTATGTATAAACACCAGAACAACAATAAAATAACCTTACTAAATGGACAGCGTGATCAATTTCTTCAGTAGTTACACCCGCTTTCACCATCATGGCAGCAACATCCAATACTTCTCTAGCAAGCTGCAAACAAAACAAAATACTGATTTAAAATAAGACCAGGACTACTCCCTAGAAGATTAGCAACCCATTTTCTACAGCTACACTGAGATCTCTAGGAAAGTTGGGTAGACTTGGGCTCTAGAAAGACTTCAAGATATCTACAGGTTACATTACTACATTACCACCTCTGTGAGGTTTCAAAATACCTCAATTAAGATCTGGATCACAATTTCCTTGAAAACCATAAACTTAGGCTACCTAAATACATTTCAAAGTTTGACTTTATGCACAAGGAAGTGATTACAACTTAATAACTCATTTTTCAAAAATCGTTAGGAATGGGTGTCTGCTTTGCTTTTGCCTTTTAGTTTTTACTT
>WHYT01016128.1:1729-38481 GCA_009806455.1 Tetrax tetrax
GTAAAGCATCTCACCTGCTTGCACTGTCCTGCACAAAGCTCATAAGCCTCTGGGCTGGTGTCAGGGCAAAGTCTGGAAGATGTCAGTCTCAAATGAGCAAGACAACAAACAAGATCTGTGATTTAATTAGGCCACAACTTTATTAACCTATTTCTTCAGGGAACTGTGTGATAGCTCACACAGCGTAGACCATGATTCATTTTTTAATCATTTCTGTCTGGTGAAGAGCTGTGTCAATGTTTCCCCCTCTCCTCCTCTACAGAGCCAAATTCCTCTGAATAATACCAAAGGGATCTGGGGGAGTGTGTGCCTTTGCTATTATCAATCCCATGCTGTACCCCACTTCTTTTTGAGGACAACCTCGATTCTCCAGGGAAGAAGTACTTGCACAGGCAACGTGCAGGTACCACGTATTTGTTCAACTCCTTCTCCTTAATCTCAGTTGAGTACAGAGATAATTAACAGTTCCCTCTACAGAATTTCCCCCTGGGAAGGTAGACATTAATACCTCAAAAATCACACCAAATACAATATATTCAGAGGGCAATTATGCATTTACATCACTCCTGTAACCTTCTGGCCCCGTCATCCCCTGAAAGGAGGATCTGATAAATCCTGGCAAGTCCTCCATACACAGTCCCCTTGTCAAATCCCAAATACATTTTGCTTACGTGAAGGACAAACACTTCACAGGGCTCCTCCCGGGGGGAATGAGCCCATCTGGGTTTGTGTTGGCCAACCAAGAATTGCTTTACCTTTGAGGTACAGCTGCAAGTTTCCAGGAGAATTGCCTCTCCATTGGAAGACCCAGTGCACAGTAGATCCAAACATAGGCTATCATCATCATATTTTTTATAGAAAGGCTATAGCCCAAGACACGTTCAGATAAAGACACAACAATCAGCTTTTATGATACTTATGACTTTCAGGCCAAGTACTCTGCAGGCAGAGCTCCAAAGACTTCAGAGTTACACCAAGAGAGAAGACGTTAATTGTCTGGCCAAGAACATAAAAAATTGTTCTTGTTGTTGTTGGAAATCAAATGACAAGCAATTCATTATTGCACTGTAATTCAGTGCAATTTATTGGTTGATTTGCTGTGAGGGATTTCAGCTACATACTAATACACACACTATAAAAAGAATGCAAATTCAGTAATGCAAGTCTAAATGAATGAGAAGTAACATTTTCTCACAGTTTGCAAAAAATTAACCTTTAACGTCTTTCCCCTGCTTTGGGAACAGCACTTGGCCAAAAGCTCTTACAGTAATAAAGCAGTGACCCACAGCAAAGAATAAATGTCAGAGTGAAATGATAACAGCAAGCCTATTTGCCAGAAAGTGGTAATTTATAAGATTTTAATTTGAGATCATCATGGGGGGTCAGCCTTATCAAATAATTCAAAATGTAGGTCACAATTATAGCCCTTGAAGTGTGGTTCTGCTCTGAAATGTGACTGCAAAAATGGCATGTTTATTATTTCTAAATGATTTCTTTATCAGATATATTGAGTTTATAAGTGAAATGGCAATGGCACAGATTTGCTTTTTGCTTCCTCTATTTTTTACGTCTGTGTAGCTCACTGATTTTAGCTGTTATTTCTAATTTGCATTACTCTAAAAGGAAAATCAGACCCCCCAGTTTCTCACCTTCCTGCTTAAAGTTCTGCAGAGCCAAATTACGTTCTTGTTGTTCCCCGTGTCACCAAAAGCTTTCAACAAATGTGCACATTTCTAAGCTAAGTGGAATGTAAAAAACCCAATTCTCTTCAATAACAAGGAAAACTAAACACAATCCCCCTCGCACTTCAGGCAGATTCCTTGGGTGGAGTCAGCCAGTGCAGCTCCATTAAAATCAATGGAGCTCACTGATGCACAGCTTCCTCTACGGAGCTCTCTTTTGACTTTGTTGGTTCTTGAAGTCTAAGGGCAGAAGGAGAAAAGGCATTTAACAGGTTTTTAAATCACCCTGCCTAAGTCAGTAAGTGAAATGCTAATACTTGTCTGGAGTAGATCGCTAGGAATGGCTAGAATCCAGCATTTGTTTCAAAGCGAACCATACCAAGAAGATGGTCCAGGAAGAAGGAAAGAACCACTAAACATCTTTCTTACCTTCTCACAACATTCTCCCCACCTGCGAACTCCCAATTCCAAACAGATTCTTAATGTAACACAACGTATTTATTACTCCCAGCTCCTCAGCCTGTTTTCAGAGATGCATTTGGGCGACTTGTCAGTCGATTTCCCGAGAAACAACATTCATTCTGATGGAGCAACAGAAGGAAACAGGAGAACGGTAAGCGAGGCCCAGCGGCCAAAGACAAGTATGTTTGCTCCACCATCACCGGTGCAGAGGTATGGAGACAGGGATGTTGTTTATGCCTGTCAGTAGTACGCACAGTGAGTCAACTTAATATTGCTGCTGCTAAGCAGCAAGTCCTGTCCATCTTGTTGAGTCTTTAGAACCTGTATCTTTGCTTTTTTTCCTTTAAAACAATTGAAGTCAAAAAGGCTGAAAAAGCCCTTACTCCTCTCTTTGGCGAAGCAAGCTGCAAACAGAGAACGAATCCATCAAGAAAACAGGGCTGATTCTCCTTTCCATTACACAGCTTGGAATCAAAGTTTGAATAAATCAGACTTGAACACAATGCAAGTGAGAAGATCACAGAATCACAGAATGGTTTGGGTTGGAAGGGACCTTCAAAGGCCACCCAGTCCAACCCCCCTGCCAGGAGCAGGGACATCTCCAACCAGATCAGGTTGCTCAGAGCCCCGGCCAACCTGGCCTTGAACATTTCCAGGGATGGGGCATCCACCACCCGTCTGGGCAACCTGGGCCAGTGCTCTACAACTCTCAGTGTAAACAATTTTTTCCTAATATCTAACCTACCTCCCTCTATCCTGAAACCGTTAAAAATTACATGACGCATCACCATTCAAAAGAAGGTTGTATTCTAGTTTTGTCACATTGCCAATGTTATTTAATAATTTTATTCAATAATTACATTTCCTCAGTAATTGTCTGTTGACATTCTTCTTCTGCCACAACTTTCTGTAAGCCAGCATATGCATTCATAACACTCCATACTGACAAGCAAGTAGACGCTCAAATCAGACTGAAGTCTGTTTGTCTACCCTAGGATTTGTCACAGACTAAAAACCAAACCAACCGTTAGAACACAGACTCCGTGGGACTGCTGAAATCCGCAATTTCAACAAGTAAAACTCTGCCATTGCTTCAAAAATACTTTTAAAGTGATCTCATCTTCTCCAAGGTGTGTTCCCAAGAGAGGGAATAACTGGGCAGTTACACAGACCAAAGAGCCGGTGGCATTGTCTGGGGGTGACAACTGAACCCAAGGGAGCAGAACATTAAGTTTAATACCTTTCATTATAAAACAAGGTAGGAGAAATGCAACAAATTATTCCTTACAGACAATTTGTTGCTTAATGGCCTGAAGCAATACCAAGGGCTGTTAGAGCTGATAAGACAGTCCTCAACCACAGTAACAATCTATACACTAGGATTAATGCCATCATAAAGTTCAAGCTATGGTTTATAACTCCAAATATTGGCAGAAGCAACCAATTTTCTGTCTCTTGGAAAGCAGAACATATTGCATTAAGTAAATCATAATTCAAAAGCAAGGAGGCGGGGGAGAAAAACTCCTGCCCTCCAAATGAATAGATTTCACTTATTATAGTATGTGTGTCTGAAAATATATAATTATATGTCAGGAAACAGAACACGAAGTAACGCACTGAAAATATCTTTCTGCTCTTTTCTCCCAGGTTGAGTCAGTGCTCAGACAGCACTTTAAGGCTGATGCACATGGCTTAGCAGACACACAGGAATGAGCCTGCCTTGAGGAGGCAAATGCCTGGCAGTATCTGCTTGGTCACAAACGCACGTGAAATGATTGGAGCTCTTTCAGAGGAAGAGGGTATTTTGTCTAATAATCTACCAACAAAAATAGCCTGAAAAACACATCCTCTTTAATGGTACCTGTATCTTCAAAGCTTCCATGGGCAATCCAAATCTCTTGAAAGACAAAGTATGAAAACCTGAAGAGTGACAGCGAGAGTCAAAATAAACCCAACCTCAGTCTTAATGAACATCGTGTACTATTCAAAGCTTTTAATAAATCCCAGTGGGGTGCCAAATCCCACAACAGCAAGCTACCTCATTTGATTTTTAACCTTCAATTTCTGATCCAGACTAGAAAAAACTCAGTTATCATTTCTCTCTTCAAGTCACCTACCCCATTTGAGTTTCCAGATGGACATAGAACAGATGCAAGTTCGGGAGCAGCAAGGGCTGAACCCCTATCAGAACAGCTTGCTTTTTCTTCAGGAGGATCAAAACCAGGTTAATTAATATCAGAACAATCTTTTAAGTTCTCCCATGCAATAAGCACTGTGAAATGAAAGCACAATATGTTCCTATTCGCATACCTGAATATCTTGTATCTTTGCCTGCACTGAAACACAACCAAGAGGGAGCTGGCAGCTGTTGCACCACTTGATTTTCTCCCTGTCGCCTCCTCGGACAGTGCCTGCACTGGTGTCTGTCCATGATCTATGTACTGCTTGGATACGAAAACCAGCATTTTTTTCCCTTCTTTGCTACTCTAATTTTAAAAAGGGGAAAAGACATTTTAAGTAGGACGGTTTCTGGTCTTTTGGCACTACAACATCTTCTGCATCATTTTGCTTTCCTCTTATTAAGGGGCTGCATTACTCTTGCAAGCTAGCAATGGGTGTGGAAGTTTTTCTTATTGCATGTATTTCCTGTATAGATCATCAAAGGGTGGTGAAAATTGTCTGCGTGCACAGAGGGCGAAAGAGAAATGTAATTACCCCTGCTCGATCTGTTCATTTCAGAAGTTGGACACAAGTCATTGCCGTGACGTTTTCATTTTCCTGAATACACGGCCAGACTCATTTCATTTGCGCTGGTGTAACTGCGGGAGGATCGGGGAGCTCTCCCCCCACTTACATTTTGGTAAGTAACTGCAGGCATCAGGCCAGTAACCCTTGATCGTTAATTCTGGTTCACCTCTTGCATGTAACAGCAGCTGTCAAAAAGATTTTGGAAAACCGTCAATCCCTGGGAAGAGATAAAATCTTGATTAATAAAAATAATTTAAAGCTGAGTTTGTTCTATTGAAAAGAGAGGTCATTGGCACTACGGTGTCAAGAAGCCAATATTTTTCAAGCACATGGTATTCTTGGGGGAAATCAAAGTAAAGTCTGTACAGAGACTCCTGCCAAGTGAGCTAACAACTCCATTTAACAAAACAAAGTCATCCCCATGCTTAGAAGCACTCTTCCCTTAACAAATAAAAATCAAAGCAAAACGCACACTGAAGTAAAATTATTTCCATGATCAAGTCAGGAGCTAAGGACCAAACTGTGGATGTTGAGGGGGGGAGGATTTTTTACTTTTAACAAGCAAAAAGACTAATGGAAATGATCCACAGTGAAAACTCAGTTATCTGAGCTTCTGTTCAGCTGTTCCGTGATTTACCAAGAAGCTGCTTAACAGATTTGAGTCTACAAATCTGCTCAAACTGAGCAAGTCAAGAGAAAGACTCCGGAGGAGCTGAGATGATCGTACTCAGCCTGACTGCCCCTTTATTTGCATCCCCTTCATAAGGGTGCGCTTCCTCCGGTCCTAGCTATTCTCATCTCAATGCAAGGGTTGCAATCATCAGGTGACTCAAACTACTCATCATTTTAATTCAGAGAAACTACACCAGGGCTCCAACAGACGCAATGCAGCATCAGCGCATCGCCAAGCTCAGAGAGCGGAGAGAGCGGCTCCGGTACCCTGAATTGTCAAATCGAAGCCTGAACTGCCTCTGCTTAAGTTTTCCTTATTCAAGTTACTAGAGGCTACGCCTAAGAAGAGGAAAAAAAAAAAAAAAGTCAAAATTCATTCATTGATTCTATGAAGATGTGATTCCACGGATACAAGTATTTGTATATGTTGCAGATAACTAACTAGCTACATGACAATATGCACTGGAGATGAAACCAAAATGCCAGCGTGATATATTGTGTCAGCAACATCAAAAGAGAAGAGGAGGGAAAGCCAGTGTGAAAATCAAACAGAGTGCTTGGGAAAGAAAGCTAATTTTGAGTTTGATGTGCACGAGTGACACTCATTAAAAATTGACGAGCGCATGTGAGAGGATGCCACCTGGGATTATGCAACTGCTAATTAACATTTAACACCATTTTCTAACCTTATAAAATATTCTTAGCCTGCTGAAAGCTTCTTCATAACAAACACAAAAAAATACAATAAAAACAAACAAACAAAAAAAACCCCCAAAACCACCCAGCACCTAGCAACAGCAAACCAAATGGGAAAACTTTATGAACTTTTTAAAGCAACACCAGAGACATGAAGGGCTTAAAGGGACGCTGCCAAGGCAAGCACGGTCTGTCACCAGGTGAAAATCTGTCCCTGTGTCCCTGCTCCTCCTCGGATGTGGGCACACAGCTAAGGCCAGCAAAGGGACACGGCGCTGGTTACACATCCCGCTGGGTGAACGTCCTCTCCTCAGTGCAAACAGACCCAGGTCCTGCCAGGCTCCCACCTTCCTGCTGCTTTCACAGAGCCACTGATGCTTCTGTCTGCAGGACTCACTGCATGTTTTCCAGCACAGCACCCAATTCTACCCTGAATGACACCCTCCTACTTACTGTAAGCCACAACTGAGAGCACTGACGGGAGGTGTCTCACCCTTGGAGCCTTGCAATAGCTGCCAGTTTTCCCCCAAAATTGTCTCCTAGCTTCATGCCACCATCCAACAGCCAAATCCTGGTTTCTAGTTCTTTTTGTAGCAGTGGCCAGAGGAAATACACACTCCAAGGAACCCAGCTGTCTGTCCTTGCTGTAAGTTCACACAGCACAGGGGTCCAACAAATAGTAATTTTGTGAAACTGGAATTACTGGAGAAAAGAGGAGAATAACTGAAAAAAGCAGGAGAAAGTAAGAAAGAAAATGGACAGAAAGCAGACAAGATGACAACACAACCTGAGCCTGGTGGAACAAATCATCGTGGTGAGGTGAAAGGGACACAATTGCCAACTCGGCACAAAGTTTAAGGAGCCTGGGAACTTGCACTTCAGAGCACTTAAAAAACCTACGCCCAAAGTAAGAACACTTATACATGACATTTGGTTTTGGCTATTTACCCTGCTGTTTACATTGTGCATTTCTTAGTTTCAACAAGGAAAGGAGGCCAGGCAGAGAAACCAAACAGAGCTCGCTTTTACAGGGCCCAACACAGGCATCTCGGGCGGGAAGGACAATATGGTTCTTTGCAGCTACGAGACATTTGTATAAACCCAGGAGCTTTCCAGGCTTTTACATGCCCCAGAAAGTGCTTTTGTAGAAGATAAACATCCAATGCTGTACATGTACACTTAACTTTACAAAAAAAGATGGCCCTGTGATACCTCAGATATGGCCCCAACTGCAGAATACTGACATATTTAGACAGATTTTAATTAATACACCGGTATTCACACTGCATGCCCAGGAGGGGTTTTGTGTCCTTTTTCACATGCTTCCAGATGAACTTGCTAATTGAACGGTTAAATGCTTTCCACTGAGGCAAGACAGAGGTTCTCTCTCTTTTCACTGGGAAAAGAGAATGGGATTAACTCTCACAAATAATTCTTCACTACATACATTTTTTTTAAAAACAGAGTAATACCTCCAGCACTTCCAGATTTGTTGCAGTTTACCCATGTTCCTTGAGTTTCACACATACCAACGGCTACTGATGTAACGTGATTTATCCACGGGCAAAAGATGTGACGAGTTGCCTTGCTGTTCTCCGTTATAACGAACAGCGACTGCGATACTTCTACCCTGGGTCAGGAATAACAAGAACACCACGCTTTCAGGGAAGACAGAGCGTACAGGAGATAAAGGATGTTTCTCTAAAGGAGAAGCATAAAAAAAGGGAAGAAAAAGGGGTCAGTAAATAAGCCACAGCAATGTTCCAGCTACAACAGAGGGCCAAATGAAAAGATCAAGACCAAGAGAAGAGAGGTGGGGGGCATGCAACATTAGATATCAGCTCTTGGTAGACATGGCAGGGAAGCAAAGCAGGGAACTGGAAGAAAATTAATTTTTAAATAAAAGGAGAGTTGTTTTTTTCTTGCAGAATTGGAAGAAGTGCACTTGCAGATGCTCTGCTTGGGACTGCGCACGCCTCCATCGGCAGGCTCTGCCCTCTCGCTCTCAGCAGGCAGCGACGGCTCCGGAGTTACCAGAGCTGTTGGGAGAGCGGGATGCTGGTGCCCATCCCAAATGAAAGGCTGCAACCTGTGTGACTGTACAGCAGATACTGCTAAGCAGAAGATGAAAGGGTTGTCAATGCATGAAAGAATGAAAGAAGAACAAAGGATGCCTAGAATGTGTATTCTCTCAGTAACTAAGAACATTTTCCTTTTTATGGGCTCAATCCAACAAATCCCCCCCAGAATTACAGTAAATAGTTCCCTGGACTACAGGAGAGCACCCGGCAGCCCCAGGGCCGGACTGGCTGGCAGCACGGGCACCCACATGCATTGCCGGGCAGGCCTGCGCTCCAGTTCGGATTTACAAATCCCAGGTACTGTGCTGGCTTCCTCCTTACCAACTGCAAAACCTACACTGAGAACATGTAGAGAATGAAGTCTAGATTTTTTTTATTTTTTTCTTTTAGTATTTTCTTTCTTAGGATCAGTACACATCATTGTTTTAAAAATTTCAAAAGGATGGCCTTTCCTGAAGTGGTTCCTGTTTAAAACGTAAAAATGTATTTTTCACATAAAGAGTTACTTATTTTTCAGAAAACCCAGAGAGATAAAGCTTACTGATTGCCATGAAATGCCATCTTCATAGCAAAAAGAAAGAAAAAGAAAAAAAAAAAAAAAAAAAAAAAAAAAAAAAAAAAAAAAAAAAAAAAAAAAAAAAAAAAAAAAAAAAAAAAAAAAAAAAAATCAAACACAGACCTTAAAATCTGCCCAAAGCTTATAATACTTACGCTAACAGAAGAAAACCAGTAAATCAGCTTTAAATATATACTATCCAAAACTTTATATTCCTAGAAGAGCATGTATCTGAAAATTATTACATTGCAAATATGAAGTAAGAAAAAAAATGAAGGCCCTACATCTTATATGCCAGAAGGAAATAGAGCAACTAAAAAAAGAAACAGGCTTGAAAAGCCATTTCAGAGACTGGAGGAGTAGGTTCTCTTGATTGCCACTATGCAAACGAGGAAGGATACAGATAAATTGCATGCAGGGATGTGATTTTATTTATTAAAAACAAAGCAAAACAAACAAACAAACAAAAACCTCTTGCCAGAGCCTTCCAACACATGAACTTCTGTATAGTATCATTCTAGGGTTTTTCTTATTTCTTTCTTTATTTTCCAAGCATTTAGGTTTAGAAAGCCACTGATCGTAACTTTTGTGGCATACTCAGAGCAAGTGGGTTGTTGTGTTTAAGATTATTGTCAACAACTGATTATATAACAGATGATTGTATTTGTCCATACTTCCTTTATTTACATGTTTCTGTCTGTACCCAGAGGCACACCAAAACTCAAAGACACAGAGTGGATTTTCTGTAGCAAAGTGCTGATTACTTGCTCCAGTATGTTTGCCAGCTGCTTCAAGGGGCACCACATCCAAGATATACTGGAATAATTAATTCAGATTTGTCCAAACTTGAAACACTGAACAAGTTTTGGTACTGGAAAATAAAAAAGTTACAGCCATTATCGTAGGACACTTCTTGACAGACTTCTTGTATAAAACCAGCATTCCCAAAAGGAGAACCAATTTGAATTGTCAACTCTTCAAGAGGAAAATGCAGGGAAAAGTAGACACAGCACTAAAAAATGTGACTCTCTAAAATCAAAACATGAATTTATAAGTAGTAGGTTATGTAAAATTGAGAAGAAAACAAAATACAGTCAAGAAAGCCAATACGCTTTGTACAAAAATATATCCCATCTATGAAGCAGCAGGGATAAACTTCATTTTGTTTCCCATCACTGTACCTTAAAATCTCCCTCAAATTTATGACTAGTATGTCAAAAAGGAGGGCAAGAGTTTAAACCCTCCCTGCTTTCCCCCTTCACCAACAAAAAGTGAGCCTGACGTTTGCTGCTGCAAAAGGCTCTTACAAGAATTCATTCAGCTTTCCATTGTCATAAACTTCGTTGCAAGCAGGGGAAAAGCAAAATTGTTCCCTACTTGCCATGCATGGAGTATTTTGTGTAAGAAATCACAGCACGACAGAAATCACAGACACAAACTCATTGATACCCAGCGATGACGACAGCCACACAGCCCCTGAAACCAAGTATGGGTCGCCTTAAACCTTGTGTACGAGGTCTTACCCACCCTTGATTTCCAGGGCCACGGGGGCGGCTTTGGGGGAGCGGCTGCATCTCTGTGGAACCCAGCGTGGGGCGACGACGACGAGCTCGACATCTGTCTGCACCGAATCCTTATGGATGGATTATAAAACAAAGGGGTTTCGGCCAAGAAACACATATGCCTGATCTAATGACTTATATTTCCTGCACGACATTCCTCTTACATCATTTGTACTGTCTCCGCCGCACTTGACTGGGACTAATAAACATTCCACACTTACTCTGCAATGTGTTTCTCCCTGCAAGGCAGCCTACTTGCTATGAGCATGTAAACTGCACGCTTGCCAGTCAGGCCAACCTCATCAATCTTGTCCAAAGCAGAGGAGCTCGTACCTTACAATATTTCTGGGATGGCACTTTTAAGTTATTCATCCATTTATTTGGGGGGGGGGGGAATCATCTTAAAGATTTCATTTCTAGACTTCAAAACTAGGACATATTAATGGAAAGAAAAAAGGATCACTTGAGTTATTTTTAAACTCACACTTGAAGTTTTTAACCCAGAGGAATCAATTTCTGTGTTTCCCAGAAGAATGCATTACAATTTCATCCCTGCTCTGAATTAAGAAAGCAGAATGAAGGAATTAAGATTTTTTTTTAAAATAACTATCAAAAACATCCCTTGGCTTTCTGTATTTACGCTCTCTCTCAATAATGACTAGACAAGTCTCCCTGCGGAGCAGAATAAATTCGGCGCGTACCAGATTAACACGGCTTCTTACTGCGGGGCTGGCTTCAGCACTCCTGCACGCGCCTGCTCCGATCTCCTCGACGCCTTGAAGAACAGGGCTCTAACTCCAGCTGCCAGCACGCCCTGCGAGAAAGGCAGTCTCTGCTGGGAAGAGCCTACAGTTGAAACAAGATGAAGGAAGAGGGAACTTGAAGCGTCCCTGATGGTCACGGTCTGACCGGGTTCAGCATCCTGGCCGGCCGACATCTGGGAAATGAGCGCATCAGAAGGGAAAGGAAGGAGTCCTCTCCTCTCTTCGTATTCTGTTGGGATTTCCTGAGACAAAAATTACATCTGGGCCACGGGACACAACCGCTGCTGATGGGCATAGAATTTGTCTGGTCTTTCTGCATTAATCTGCACTTTTTTTGGGCTCCACCTGCTGCAGAACCAAGTTCTCTCACTTCACGTTGCCTGAAAAAAAGTCATTTTTTTCACTTGCTGTGAAAATGATGCATGGGTAGCTTTGTTTTGCAGTAAGAAGGGAAAGGCAGAGAAAGGTTACCAGCCTCACTCAAGACTGTATGAGAAAACCATCCAAAATAATAAAAAGACTTTTTAAATGTCACCTCTGCTATTTTAGAACCAGTTCCTGAGAACTGACCTGGAGTATCTGCGAATGAAAAGGAAGAATTTCAATATGTTGCCTAGGCCCAAATTAACACGAGCCTTCATTAAACAGAACTAAATATACAGCTTGAAAGATTAGACCTCAAAGTGCAAAACCAGTTGCCATTTCGGAAGCTCTGTTATTTTCTAGCGCTGCTTCCTCACAAAACTTTTCCAGATGATGCTTCACAAACTGAACATCGCTCATAATGTGAACAAAAGTATAGCAATTACTTTGCATAAAATCTTTCATAATGAGTTAAGAACACTGAGTCAGTGCAACAGCCTGTCTGACATAGCAGGCAATCCATCACAGAAATGATTCACAAATTAAATCATCCCCAACTAAGGCCTTCACATATCACCGTGTAATAGCTCCTAAGGAGTCATTATGGGTATTCTGTCAATAATGCATAAGCTTCATGACCCTTTTAACTCCTACCGCCCCTCAGATCCAAGCTGTAACAGCCCATCACTCCTCCCCGCGTCCGTGACTGCTGCGCGCTGTTTCCTCATCCCTACGGAAGTCAACGAGAACGCCGGCATTGATTTCCAGCAACTCCATCTCCTTCCCCTCGCCTTAATTTTTACAAAGAAACCCAAACTCAGCGATGCTGCCAGGGCTGAAGCCGCGTGCAGAGGACACGGCGAAGCAAAGGAAGTTGAGGATTAAACGTCCGCTTTGGTGAGGTTGCCAAGCTCTGCCCAAACCATCATTTGTGTGATACACAACGTGCACGCAGAGGTGGGCTGGTTCAGTCAGTTTAACTGCTACCCATTTTATTAATCATGGTTTCACGATTAAGCCGATAAAGCCGGAAGAGAAAGTCTCACTCAACACGGCCTGTGTGACTTTGTGGTTTTCCGAAATACCCCGCCTCAGCACCACTATGGCCAGATTGACATGACCAACTATCTGCTGAACGTCACTGCTGCCAAGGTGGAACCAGCTGGAAGGCACCTCCTCTCGCGTAGGGACCCAGGAAGCATTTCAGCAGCTACCGCCAAGGAAGGGTGCTTTTCAAGTGAAGCGTTTTGTGTCAAGAAGTACGCAAAATTGTAACTTCAGATCTGAGCTCTGTTGGTTGGGGAATAGAATAATTGAATGTGAAATTCGGAGTCTGACTTTACAGCCCTTGTTTAAAGCCAGTTATTCTGAGGTCATTTCTGTTGGTAGAAGAAATATTACGGGGCCCAATGCAGAAATGAGTGTATTACTACTGAACAACAGCATAATAGATTATACCTTTATTAGTTTAATGACCTCTTCACAGAAGGAAACCATATTAAGAATCTGAATAAGTTAAGAAACTTGTTTTCTTACGTACAAGAAATCATCCTGCAACTTGGTAAAAAACAACACAAAAGCAGTGGTCCAAATACCACAGGGGTTTTGCTTAGAAGGAAGATTTATGAAAATAAAAAATAATGAACCCTTTTTAGCACAAGGTATGCAGAAGATAATTTGTACTTCTGATAAAATCTGCCCTAAAACACTACAAACAGTTTGGAGATTTATTTAAAATAAAAGAAAAACTAAAATTCTGAGTTTACATGAGGATGCCCTTTACTACGTAGCACAGCTTAAGTCAGCGCACTTCGCAGCTGCACACACCTAGTAAAACAGACTAAAACACAGCCTGCCTCGTTACCGTAGCTTCTGCAATTTCCTTGCTATTCATCTTACACCTTGCAGAGTTCACTCGCGGATCAGTCACATCAATTACTGCTTTACGCTACGAGGCTCTGATATTACCTTAAAGAAAGCTCTGCACATCCAAATTCAAAGGCTGCCAAGGTGCAGTCATGACTTAAACATCATCATTTAGCTTTCACACACAAAAAGGAAACCTATCATTGGGAAAATGAATAATCAGCCAAATAATCTTGCATTCACTCCAATTACAGGTCCGCATTTTGCAGTTTTAATAACTGAGTGAAAGTGCTGGGATTTTTTCAGCAGCAAATATTTGTGGTTCACTGGAATTTTCAAGGAAAAAAAAGAAAAAGATTGAGAATAAAATGAAGAACACAAACTGCAAGGAATCACACATACTGGGTTTCTTTCCAGCATTACTCCTTAGGATGGTTCAGATATTTCTTTCAGGGATTTTATGCGTGGTAAGCAGGAACAGTAACCAGAAACATTCTCATTGCACCAGCCTTCTGGATCCCCTGGGATAAATCACCTCTTGCAATAGTAGCACCAAATACCTCACGTCATTTTAAACCTCTGGATGCCTAAACCCATCCTTTACTTCACTAGTAATTACTTTTTTAGAAAAAAAAAAGAAATATTACCTGCTTGACAATTTAAGCCAGCACCGACACATTAATCTTTCTCTCCGGGCAGAGTCTCGGACCGAGCGCCCCTCCTAACAGCGAAGCCCTGGCCTGGGGGCCGGGGAGAGATCCTGACACCATTTCCAGTCTGGCACTGGGGAAGGGTAAAGAAAAGAGCACTCACACCGCTTCAGTCTGGCAGTTGTTAGATTTGCTACAACTATTTATCTGTTTTTCTACCACTTTACAAGATGGAAGGATTCAAGCAGAAGTTTATTTTCATTTTTTTTCTGTGCTGTTTCCATACCTGAACACCACGAGTTGAACTCTCCCACAGCTACTAACCACATTTGTGCTGAGGCTGTCCCTGGTGCCCTCGGCTGCATATACAAATATACACAAACACATTTTTTCTGGGATATATAATATCCTGAAAACCATCATTTCCACTCCCGGCATTTCTGAGAACTGTGAATTTTTCAGCTCTTTTAATTCCCATTGAAAACAAAGCCGAATTTCTGTTGTCGTGACACAACAAGGATGCATCCTCAAGTGGGGCAAACAGTAACAGATGAACCTCAACACATGCAGCGAGGAGGATTTACAGGAGCCAAGCATCTCCCTGGCATTACGCGTCAATGTGACAAACAAGGACACGGCCTTGGCTTCAGCTCTCCCACGGGAGATTTCCACCAGCACCACAGGTCAAGTGATTTTGTATGCTCCCCAGGACTCTGCTTTTACGTCTGCACAGGCACTGAAGTCTTTTTACTGCTGCCCTTAGAACACCAAGCTGGTGTCAGACTACGCGATCAAAAACGTTTTTAGGATTTTAAGTGGTGGGAGAAGCAGCCAGGAAGACAGCCATGCTTCAGGGGGAGCAGGTTTGGTGGCCGGGGCAGGGGGTTTGCTGTTGTTCTGTGTTGTTCAGTATACAAATATAGGAATGTGGAATATGACTTGTATTTTATAGCCTCACAGCTCTACCATCCTGCCTGCTCCTAGGCCACCCTTCCTTCAGCCACCTCTTGTCACCGGCCCCTCAGCAGAAACTGCTCGGGTTTGAGTGCTGAGCACTGGAACTGGCATCACATGCCCCGATGCCGCAAGACTGAACGGGAAGCTATGGTCCCAGCTTTTCTTCCAGAAAAAAAAAAACAAAACAAAACAAAACAAAAAAAACCAAAACAAAACAAAAAACCCCACTTTCCTGCTTTTCCTTTCTATACCTCATTCTGTGCACCCGTGCACTAATATGTCTGAGGAAAATAAGCTCCATACAGTCAGTATAATTTCAAGCATATTTGGTGGAAAGTTATGTCTGCAATTCACCCGTGTGTTGAATTGAGTTTCCTGCAAACTCAGATCAAAAAGATTATTTATGTCTCTGAAACAGAAGATAACCCGTTGCACTGGAACATAACCACTTGACACACACATGCCACTTGGGCTACTTAAAAGAACGAAGTAAGAACTCACCCAGAATAAGAGTTTTCCTTTCACTGAGTTTACCGTGTATCCAGGTGCATGGCAAACCTTCCTTGATCTCTATTGCATGTGCACTGTTTCTTATTCAGATTAGAACACAACTGCAATCCACTAGCTTCACACTTTTCCTTCTTACATATTGGCTTTTTTATACCCTTACCTGGCCCAGTTCCATTTATTAGGAGCACATAAAAAAAGATTGCCTTCTATAACTCTTCTTCTAACAATGCCTCCAGCCTGAAGGCTTCATGAAGTTATAAGCAAAAATTTATAGGTAATAAATTATTGAAAATGAAAAAGGTCTTAAATAAGTTCTGACTTCCACAAAAGAAGTAGCATATTTCAAGTAGCAATGACTTTTCTAGTGAAGGGGAAGATAAAAGTGTATTTAACAGGTATTCTGATATAACAAACTAGAATACAATATACACACGCTCACATATATTACAGGAAAAGATGCTAATTCAAATCCTACATTAAGAAATAACTTATTATTGTAAATTTGAATTCAAAATAAAACAATAAACTGCACTACAGACTTACAGCTACAGAGTCCAGCTGGCAAAGAGAATCCACTTAAAGATTTAATTAAAAAAAAAAAAAAAAACAAAAAAAACCACAAAACCACAGAAGCATATTATTTTCAAAAGAACAGGAGGAAATACTAGAACGAGATTTCCTGCCTTTGTAGTACATACCTTCTCTCAAATATCCACTTCACCATTTCCCCATTGGAGTCCTACATCCACACCCCATCACTCAGTTCACAAAATGGACACAGCTTTCATACAGAGAGGCCACTCAGTGGATTAAAGCTTATTTTTCACACGTGGCTTCCTGTGTTACCGTGTTTTGGCCCAGATTCCTCCTTGACCAAACTTGGCCTAATTCATATGTTATTTTAAGATAACAAAACATATAAATAGATCGCGAAGCTATACTACTTAGATTCATTATAGTAGAAAATAATTCTTGAGACTCAAACTCCAAATAGAGCTCTAAAAACTACTATCACGTGTGCTTTTTATGTTTTTGTTTCAAATGACAACAAATCCATTTTCACTGTACTGGCAGTCGACCTTCACTAGACAGTTTAGGATCAAATTAAGCTGGTTTTAGATAGTTTAAACCACTTCTGTATCTTATGTTGCAGTAACTACAACATCCAAGTGGAATTTACAGCCACATTGCGTAAATAACGCATCAAGCATGGAAGACAAAGTGAGAATGAATTCCAACATAGGAATGAAATAATATTAAAATAATATAATGCAGAAACCTCATGGGCAGTTTCTTCTAAATTGCAAAGTCTTAAAAAGTTGTGCTGTGGTTTTACTACAAAAAGCCTCAGTCTATCGTACTAACAGAAAACCTTAATAAAAATTTGTTTTCATTTTCAGTGCACAGAAGGAAGATGCTGGTATAAGACAAAGGTTACAAGATGGCTACAGCAGGATAATTCCAGTATTTAATTCTCTTAAAAACAATACATTAATTTTATTACTGCTAAAGAGCAACCCTAGCATCAGGTGAGAAGGAACCACAAGGCTTGGATCTCAGCCAGCGTGGGGATGTGAAAAACTGAAAGCTGCAAAGCCCTCAGAGAACCATTTCAAAAATTCCATGTAAACAACCAGTCCCCAGTTTATAAACACCAATTGGCACCTACTAGCAACTTAAATACAGGTTAAATGCAAATCAGAGGCCAAGGGAAGCACGCTGCTCAGGTTAACAATGGCCATGAGTGATGGCCATGCACCCAGAGCAGATTTCAGCTGCCTGGGGTACATCATTAATTTAAACGGGGAGACGGGAGTTCTGCATTGACTAGGACATCAGCTTCACGTGCCTGCTTCAATCGGTTCTACTGGAAATGAGAAACACTTCATACCTGAGAGGCTTCTCAGTAAGCTCCTGAAGACCACAGAAGGCATGGTGGCCACACAGGACTGGAAGTGCATCCTGTATCCCTGGTCACTTGTTCACAGAACAGGAAAGGGAAGAGAATGAAACTGAAAACACAAGAGGAGTTTGAAAACAAAAATATGCAAGGACTCATATGACACAGCTGGCCTACAGCAGCAGAAAATTGGACCTGATTACCCAGACTGGTCCAGCTGCTTTCAACTCCTGTAAAACTGGAGCTTCTGGTTAGCCACCGCGGCCTCACAAGGCCCCATTCTGTCCCACCTCGGCACACTTGCATGGTTCCTAAGAATACATCAAAAGAACCAGTTTTCACTTCAAGGCTCAGTTTTCCATCCTAGCCCTGCATACTGCTGACTAGGCTCCACACAAAACTCCCAGCAAACTAGATTTGCATTTTGCATTTGGGAAAAAAAAAAAAAATTAAACCACAAAAAACCCATTTTTTTTCCCCTAAAATCGTGCATTTTTTCAGCAAAGAAGTACACTTCCCTGCTAGGAGTAATTTTTTTAAACGTTGAAATTCTTTTTCTCTTTACAAATACTGTGCTCTCTGAGATGCTCAGGAGATTGCCCTATTTCCAGGAGAACTTTAGATTTATCTTTACCAGCTTATCAGCTTCCTCCTCCCATTGATTTCCGTCAGCCTAGCAACTTCATTTTGAAACTAAAAACCCTGACAATTTTTTTTTTTTTTTCCTTGCTGAATGTATCACTGCCCATGAAGATCCTGCTATCGGAGCGTTTCTAATGAGTATGGGTGGATTTGCTTAGCCCTGAGAAAAGCCCAACTCCTATTTCCAGGAGCGTGCTGACTGCAGAGCTACCAGCAAGCAGAATCTATTTTAGTGTCTTCCATCAGCAGGTTGGACTGCAAATACACACAAGAAGTCGTAGACCTGCAGTAAGAAGGTGCAATCATTACATACTTATTTTCAGGACAATGCCAGGCATTAATATCTTCATAATCATGATTTACCATTTAAAAGCTGCCCCAAGCTATTGCTAATTTATAGTACATGCCCATGCTGAGCAATTATAGCTTGTACTGTGATAAAACAGATTTATTCTCAATATAAATATACTTACTGAAACAGCTTTTCTTATATCTTTATTTATGAGACACATCAGATAGCCCAATAAATGAAAGGAAGTTTTTTTATGTATCAGACTTTTCACTTCATTTCCTAGAAAGATTACAGAACATCATTGACAGAAGGATTGCACTAAAAGCTAAGTATTCTAAACAGCAATTTCAGAGAAAATGAAACGCTATGAAGAACAATATCTCTGCAGAAACTCATGCAAATACCCATCAATATGCCCACGTTTGGCTCTAAAACGCACAAATGTAGCTCAGACTTCAAAAGGAATGGAGTCTAGTTGACGGACTTTCTGAACATATTTATCTGACAAAAGACTTCCAGATTAACCCTCTCCCTTAACTTATTCTCTTTATGAAGTCTAAAAAACCCCTGACCTTCGATATTCACCGAGCAGTGCATCAGCTTGTGCTGAAATTAATAAATAATAGAGCCACTAGCAACATGCTATTGATTTGCTGCTGGATTTGTCTATCTCCTCCGAATTTTAAGAACTGTTTAAACAGATATATCCATTATGTGTTGGAAAGAATTTTACGACTCCCCAGTAGGGCTGAGGTTGATGACATATTGACAGCTTCTCCGACTGAAATAATTTTGGACACGCGGCTTACGCAGTCTGCGGATACAGAGCCAAAACCTCCCAGCTGAAGGGCAAAGCAAAGGTCAAACGCCTCAAGCACTCACAAAAACCGGCTCTACTCCAACACTACTCCTTCAAACCCTTGGCCATCAGTTGGTGAAGACAGAAGCAATTCTTGTTATCAACTGTACAAATAAAATTATTAAAGCATCAGACTGCTTTTTCCATCGAAAAGAGTGCCCTAAGCAATGAGATTTTTAACTCTGCTGCTAAAAAAAACTGAGCAGCTCTTATTTTCAGTCGCTAATATAAACAGAATACCCTCACTAATTCCCCAGAGCAGCTCCCAGCTCCTTTGCAAGGCACTCCTGAAGTTCCTTCCCCATGCTCTGCTCCTGTTGTGACACAATTTAAGAGAACATTTAATGCATTAAATCTTGAAGGCTTCAGATTTTCCATCTGAAATGTAGGACACCAGTACATTGTTACCTTGCTGCTAAAATGGTTTCTCATCCATTTACCAATCCCTTGGAAATGAAAGTAATTTTTTTTTTCATTTTAATGCACTAGTTTAATAGAAAAATAAGTTTTGGTTCAACTTTGACAGAAGAATAAAACAAAAACATGTTAATCAGCTGTGTAAATGCTCCTCCTTGTACCATTCCTATTTGCTGCTCCTTTGCTTGAATACAAACATTTTCCTCGTTACGGGCTGGATTAAAAAGTTTTGATGTGCTGACCTTGAACATCAAGTCGAGCTCCAAGCTGCAAGCGAAGCATCCTAACTTCTCTAGTGGCTTATAAACTCATTAGACACTTCAGACGTAGCTTCAAAACTTGCTGACACTAAATTTGTTTAATATGGAACAAAGCTGTTAAGATTTATGAGGCAAATTTGCAGTTACGTGAAATAGGCAATCTCCAGGTGATTTCCACCAGGAATCCCTTCCATCTAGGTTTCGCCTTGTTTCTACAACAATTCCCTATTAAATATCAGACTGTTAATTATCTTTTCATTTTCCAGTCAAGCGATCAATAGAAAAGAAGAGACAGAAGCCCGACAGCTGTTGGTAGGACCGGAGCCAGAAAGGCTAGAGCACTGAAAGACGGAGTTTTCTCGGTGCCGTATGGCGCGAGACAGTTGTGTTGCACACCGCGCCGAAGTTCAAAAGGAATAATTTCGGTGCAAAAGTTCACTTGCTGCTATATAGTGAAAATAATTTATTTCAGATGCCATGGTTTTTGAAGCTGCTGGATCAGAATTTTAAAACTTTTTGCCATATATATTCCCCGAGGGCACGCAAAGTGAATCAAGGCTGTTTTCTGCTTTCATGAATTCTAGACTTTGACAAGAGTTCACAGAGGGGAAAAAAAAAAAAAAAAAAAAAAAAAAAAAAAAAAAAAAAAAAAAAAAAAAAAAAAAAAAAAAAAAACAAACCCCTGAATATCAGTCAAGCCCTGTGTGTCTGGTCTTTGCTTAACACACTTTGTTTTCATTTTGGCAGGACATGTTTTGTTTGCATTTAAAGTGGCACATTTGATATCAAATACAAATCATTAGCTAAAAATCAGCTCCAGCAACACCACCCATCTAGTCTAACACGCAGGATAAGAGCCACAAAAGAGAATTCATTCAGTTGTTTGTAAAGACACTTCCAGGGAACCTCAGGATGTAGAGCCTGCTCACAAGAGGAAGGAGGGATGAGGAGAGGGAGACACAGGGTAAAATTTATTGGAGTAATATTCTCACCAGATTAATTTATCCGACATAAGGAAAAGTATGTGTCGCATACCCTCATGCTGACAAGCTTTAACTAAGCAGACACACTGCAGAGAAAGGGTCAATATGAGGGTCAATATGAGGACACAGAGGCACCTGAAATACCCAGCACTCCGCTGAAATTATTCTCTCTCATCTTCCACACGGTGTGCGACACAACAGTCTCGAGCCGTATGGCACCAAGGATGCTGCTGTGCACTTCTGCTGCCGTCCTGGCCAAGAACCCAGAACAGCAGCAGCTGCCACAGGGATGTCTCCTCTTTCACATTGATTATTTTTGCTAAATACTGAGGATCAGTGCAGCTGTACATATCGCAGCTCCAGGGTGGAGGCTGCGCAGCTCTTACCAAGACTTCCTTGGAAGTCTAACCAGTCTGAGTTTCTTGTGAGAAGATGATCCAGAGTCAGAGAGGTAGACAGGATGCTTAACCAACAGATGCAACCTTGAGCACAAAACCACTTTTTTTTTTTTGGGTGGAGTTTCACTCAGAGCCAACTCTGCCTCAAATAAATTTTTCAAAATTTAATACAAACACAGGTAAAAATTTGATATGCTGATAGAAATCATGTACAAATGCCTGGGATGAAAATGTTTAGCTACAGAGTGATTTAAACTGCCCTGAAGAAAGTGAGTGGCATAAACAGAACTTTATATTACTGCTCAGATGACTTCTCTGTTCTTACAGCTGTTCAAGGGGAAGCAGATATATCCAGTGTCGGCATTAATTGCTGGAGCTGCAATTCAGACCAGGATGGCAAGGTGGAAACAGGGGTCATTCGTTGACCTTGTACGTAAAGAAAATAGAGAGTGTAATTTCAGTCCACAAAAGACCAACATGCAAATATGGAAGGACAACAGAAAGACTTTATCCTGCATTTAAATTGATATTTCTAAGATTTATTACGGAAATGAAGTTGTTTTTTTTTTTTTAAGTGCCACACAGCTAACAAGGAGTGTGACCACAACTAATCCAAGTAAAAGTGAACCTAAATAAAATAGTCAATGAAAAGCTGAGATGAGAAATGGGAAGAGATCACCAGATTTCTGCTTCCTCTTAAACCAGAAAGGAAAAAGCAGGGAAAGAACTGCACTCAACCCCTGAACTGGGGAAAAAAACATTAGCTAACATCTTTTGGAGCTAATCTTTCCCTGGGCAAGTACCATTGGCTTCCATACAACCAAGCGGCCTGTCTTTTGCCTTTTGGCCACTGCACATTTGATAAAGTACCAAGGAGCGTTTAATTAATACCACAAATCTGCTTTCTGAAAAGCAAAATAATATGTTGTGTTTTCTTTTACATGTAACTAAACCAAGTAAAATAGCAAAACACAATATGAGAAGTTGTACCTTGTATCCACGCATGTCGTACAATGCCATCAAAACTTTTGCCTGTATTTTTTAAAATACGTGATCTACAGCAGTATGTCTAACATTTTTAAATAAAATGTCATAGTAACCAAAAATACCATGTTCAAACACAATTTTATGTTTGTCCTCTACCCCTTTTTCTTCTCTCCTATTTAATGTTATAGGGCTTATATTTGATATTCCTGTTATTGACCATCTGTTCTAAAAATAACATCACAGGATTCACCTCTCCCATTGCTCCCTTTCCCAGATTCACTGCAACTTCACTCCCCAGCCCTCGCCCAGTGCCACACACAAGGTGTAACTGTCCTGCCATGGCCTGCATTAGCATGAAGTCACATTTAAAATTTTTAATTGAAATGGAGATACAAAATTCGCTTGTGGAGTGTGGTGTGTTTAAGAGAGGCTCATCGTTTTGCCCGGTTCTACAACAGAAGAGCGATTGCACCATGCCTTCTGCTCGGATATCAGTTGGGTGCTTTGTCCTGTTTCTGAAAACTTTTTCCTTGATGGCCAACTCTACACAGAGAAAAATGTTCCTACTTGCATGAAGGTAGGCAAACTGGGCAGGGAAAGGAATACGATTTCTTCCCCTCTTTCTTTTCATATTTTTCATATTTGAGTTCCTGAAAAAGCAGAGACTTTGCACAAGAAATCTATGATCCATAACATTCTGTGCTCCAAAATGTTTAACTAAACAATAAAAAAAGCAAAATTTCCATCATAACAGTGAAGGTTTGGTCTATGTTTTAAATTAAAGCTGCCTGCACACTAGCAATAAAATAATTAATAGTGGTTTAGCCCCTCAGCTCTTCATTTCTTTGGATTTGTGTCTGCTACCAAACCAGAAAACCCAAAACCCAACAGGAAGAGATGAGGAAAATCTTGGAAAAACTAGAGATCTGCCTCCACTGCCAGATGGTTTAACAACAACAGCACTGAAAAAATATTTAATGACAGTAAGATCTGAAACAAAGATATAAATACTGGAACATAAGGTTTTTAAGCAATTACTTTAACGAGTTTATAGAGGGATTAATAAGACACATCTGCTCGTGCTAGCTGGAAATTCTGTCAGTGGCCCAAGAGCTTTCTTCCAGTCCTAGGCTTGTATTAGTCTATGGAAATCTCTTAATCATCAATGCATTTCCCATCAACGCTTTCCTGTGAGAAAACCTACTCCTTCCTTTTTGCCAAGGAAAGGGAGAGACCGAGGGCCCCGTCTGAGCTCACGGAGGAAGGAGAGACCTGCTGCCCCACTGAGTACACAGGCCACGCCGTCAGCTCACAAGGCCTCATTTCAATCTTGCCCATGCAGCTGAACATTTCCTGGTTGAAACACTTTTTATTCTTTTACCCACAGTCAAGTCTCAAATTCCACACCTTCACTGCTGGCTGCTAGACATCTGCACACCGCAAGCGTTCAGAATTATCCATCACCTCCCTAAGTGTCAGAAATTTTAATAAGAGTTGCGCTTTCAAGTTCTTCCAGGCCTTACCACCTAATTTCTATTACTATTTCACATTCATATCCTTTAGTATATACCAGCTGCTTGTTTTTCCTTTCCTTGAGTTCGCACATTTTCAACCCCCTTCCAGCCTCCCAGAGGGATGTTGTATTCCTCTATCCATGTTAATTAATACAGATCTCATCCCACCACCCATTTTCCCCATGTGGTTTAATCTTCTCCGCAATGGAATAGTTAGCTATTCTCCTTTTTTCCAAGATCAATGAATCTCAGTCAGCCCTCATTACTATAACTCTCTTATCCTAGCACACAATATGACTTTATCTGAATTATTTCCTGAATCCTTCCTACTCTTACTATAGAAGTCAACAGAGGCTTCTGGACGGAAGGGTTTTAGATACTGCCATGTAATGTACAGTTTAGTTTTGCCAAATCAAATTCTTTATCAATTTAAGACGGTAGTAAAACATATGGTATAAATCATTTTTAAGTCTGTAATGGGTGTGCTGCTCTGTTTATGGTGTGTAGTGTACTGGATCAACAAGCAAGTATTGTCAAAAATCCAAACAGAAACAAAGGAAAACCAGCAAGGACCGTTGTGAAATTCCCAGCTTTCAAAAGAGGTCATCTTTTTAGACTAATATCTGGATCTTGGGTTAATCTACAGCCAAGTCTTAATTATTTGCAATTTAAAGACTCCAACATCACCAGTTGGGTTAAGGATGTACCACAGCATTGTTGAACGGTATCCATCTCAACATACTAAAATGTCAGCACACTGAAGGGGTTTGATTTTCACTGCATGCTGTTCCAACACTGCTGTCCTCTCTCAGGTTTCTCTCTGTTCTCATCTCTTTCCCATCTCCAATGGGATGCTCAGAGAGGGACAAACAGGGGGAATTACAATAATGCTAAATGGCGCAGGTATTCAATTTCCACGCACAGACCTTCGAAATCAGTGCTTTGTATGCCGCTTTGCAAACCCCAAAAGCCTAGGCCAACCAATATGAACTTACGTACACCAGGTTCCGCACTCCAAACCACCTCCTTCTGTCCCATCTCAAAAGAAGACAATTTTATTACAGGAAATAGCAGACTGGCTTAAACTAAACGTTAATTCTACACTCTTTATATGGTAATCAATCAGGTATTAAAAATAGCAGAAAATTTCGCTGCAAAATTATCTACTCCTCCACCTGCTGAGGATTCATAACCGCCTTCCTCTGTTTCACAACCTGATTCAAGCAGTGAGTTTCAAATCAGAGAAATTCATCTTCCGCCACTCAGGAATGTTAAAGCAAACCAGCCGCCCCTCCTCGCGCCGCAGGGCGGCCCGCACGCCCGCCCGGGACAGGCCTCGGCGCTCACCTTCCGCTCCACCGCAGAAATGCTCTCACGGCAGCGCACAGAGATGGAGATCTTTAAGAGCTGGCCCATTTTCACTAATGGGTAGACCTGAATCTGCTAGAAAGGGTGGTTTGTTTTTTCTCCTCCCCTCCTCTCCAAGAGTCCTGCAAGAAAGTGTCATATTTCCATGATCTCGTTACTGCCCTCATCAGAGACGTCTCGCAGGTTAACAAGAACCATGAATTTGACATCTCCACAGCTTTCTTTAGCAGACTAGTCCAGCACAGCCAGAGCAGACCTCCAAAAAGCCACAGAAACTTCAGCTAGCAAGTTCTGTTTTGATCAGAAATAAAACTTGGGTTTATCCGTAATTCATTTTAATGCACAGACTAGATTCCAAGATGCCTAGGCATACTTAAAATGCAACAGATACAGTGTTGGTTTTTTCTCTTGAAGGAAAATAAAGTCTGATAAGGAGACAAACAAAACAAACAAACAAAAAAAAAACCAACGCAAAAACAATTTTTATCATGAGGCAATTTTAAGTTAATTTAACAATATTTCAGGATGGCTGCACACAGATTCTCCGACTGACAGCTATACAAGTTATAGTCCTTTTACAGTCTTACACTGTACCTTGGGATCTGCTCATTGTTTTAGTCTCTTAAAATTAGTTTGGAAGCTGTGCTTGTACATGATTATTTTTCCTATTTGTCCTAATTTTACTTGAAAAGTTATCCCATAAATGCTTCTCACTGTGACCAGTACTTCCAATAAAATCAGAAGGCGCTTTGTTGTACGGTGGTTATTGTTTTAATTTTCTTGTAAGACCTAAACTTCCCTCTCCTAGTAATTAATTAATTCAGCAATAGGATTTTTTAGGTCTCCTGGAAGGAGGATTCCTGGTAGCTCTCTGTCCTGCAAAAGACAGAGAGGCCTCACCGTTTCTACAGCTCCTCTTATCCTCAGCTCAGGAGCGTGTTTTATTTAGAACTGTGAGTAATGTGGGCCTCAGCCATGGTATCTGCCTTTCTATTTTTTAAAATCGTGTATGATGCCTTTAGGAGCTGATGTACAACAAAGAAAATGAACTTGAAATACGATGGTCCCATCTACACCATAAAAAAGTTTGAGGATATTCGTTTTCTCTTAAATTAGTGACAAAGGGATAGAAAGAAAAATCTCCCAGCAATCAGCAACAGAGAGCTGGGGAGAGAGCCCGATTTGAATCCTCAGGAGAAATTTAGCTAGACAAATTACACATCCCAATTTAGGGTTTAGCTGGTTAACACTGCATAAAAGGGCAAAAAGAATCGTGTTCTGGGTTTAAAGGTGCCCAAAGCCCATCATCTACTACCATCCTATGCCTTTTACTTCAAGATGAGGCTTTTGTTCAATACAGAACCAGGCAGTCTCTGCTCACACCCCACCTTTAAAAGCAATTTCTGACTCATCCTGCGCTTTCTCATCTAACTGCTGACCAGACCTAACATAACTAAGCTTTAAAAACCAAGGCCACTGTTAGTTTGCTTGTCTGCACCAAGTCTTCCAAGCTTATACAGTAAACTTTTTGTTGTTGTTGTTTAATTTTCCTAGATTTGGGATGGTTTTTGTAACATGAGAAGTTTTTTTTTTTAAAAAAAATATATAAATTTGAGCTGTGGGACAAAAAGGAAGAAAGATTCAAGTTAAATATTGTGCATTCCTTTCGAGAGAAGAGACTTATTACTGCTTTTCTGTGAGGAGAACACCAGAGAGTCAGTGCCTTTCAAATGCACTTAGCAGGATGATGGACATCTGAGAAAGAACAGTGGCCAGTGAAGAAACAGCGAGAAGCAGCAGCCCACAGGCAAGAGACTGCCACAGGCAGGAGAGTATGTGCTTGACTAGAGATCTGTGTGTGCCACAAATCCGGTGAGAGCACAATGGATTTCAGTAGAGGGGGAAAAAAAAAAAAAAAAAAAAAAAAAAAAAAAAATCCCTGCTAACCAGAATTTCATCTTTTGCTACCTCCTCCACAGTCCTGAGAACTTCTAAGCAATTTACAGAGTCTCTCAGAACACAAATTTCAAAAGGACAAGTGGCATTGTACTTGATCAGGATAATGCTTTCACACCTGTCAACAGCCCCCTCGCTTACTACTTAAAGATTAAGTTTTCTTTGGAACTTGCTCACAGATTGGTGGAAGAGGTGGTATTTAGAGGTTTGTGGTCCTCCCCCAGGAAATGTTCCTCAAATGACTTCAGAAAATGCAAATGGGTGTGAAACCAAGGAGAAAAAGTGCACACAAACATGACAGTATTCCACTTCAGGTCAGCAAAAAATTAAGCTTTTAAAGTTTAAAGTTTCAAAGTTTCACTTCTGGAATAATTAAGATTTTAAAATCTGTCTTGATGAGAGAAAAGATTTCCGTCTAAGTAATTCCGTAGCAAGGTGCAAGTTGTTCCACATACTGATGCAGCATTGAGCCTACTTAACATAAAATCCTCAATTTTCAAGGGCAGTTGTAAATGCCAGTGTTCCCCCAACTTTTATGTTCTTTTATGCAACGCTGGCTCAGTTCACTGGTATAAAACCATCAAGCGCATGAGAAAATTGTCAGGAGTTATTGCAGAGCCGTACCTAGAAACCAGAAGCTGGGCATAACCGTTAGGCACAGCCAATTGAGCTAAATCAGGCATGTTTCGCTTATCCTGGTACTCAAGAGCCAGAGATAGCAAGGGTGCTGGAGAATAAAGGAACATCTGCCTGATAACATCCATTTCATGTGCGAGTTACAAGTTTTAGAGAGCAATTACACAGCATTTTTGTTTCAACTCCAAATCAGATGTTTAAACCATTCTGTGATTGCACAATTATCTTGTTTTACGAGGCAACCCAAACATCGTTTAAGGAGTTTTGAGTACCACTGTGTATTTTCAATTTATCAACAAAAATGCAGAAGACAAGCCCCCCAACACTCCAGGGAGAAGCAATGGAAAAGGTGTTTAACCAGGCAGTGGTGAGAACAACTTTTTTGGGCTGGCACCACTCCCTACCTTCACAGGAAAAGAGATGCTCCCAGCTCTCCTGCTTCGTTACTGCAGTAGCTGCTGATGAAGCAGAGGCACAAAAGGAAGCGAGGCAGCTCACTGCTACCAGCCTCCCCGTAATTCTCATCCAGTGAGGCAACGGTGAGAAGCAGAAGAGCCCATTCCCACAGCGCAGGGCAAATCCAACTCCCAGGAGAAGTTGCTATGATGAAAGCTCTCCTTGGTATTTGGTCCAGACTGAGCCTGTCATCTGCAAATCTAGTCAAGCTACACAGTAAATTCTCACAGAAAGGCAGAAATTTAGACAGACAAGAACATCAGCCCTCTAGCTGGGTAACTCTGAGTATCCAGGACCTGTTGCAGCAAGAAGCTGAGGGTGAGAGCAGGATCTAAGCAGGAGTGGGTCCCTGAGTTACCTGGTGAACTGCAGTTCAGCCCACTGGACTTCATCCAAATGTAAAATTGGGAAGGAGAATATGCCAGATGCTGCCTTGGAGAGGCTAGAGGCTGAGTAGACATAAACATAATTCTGTTACTCAGGAATTAATTCTCACCAAAACATATTTCTGCCACACTGAAATTGTAATATTCAGCTTCCAAATCCACAAAACTCATTCCAAAAGTGTTCAGTCCAAATTACATCTCTAAAAACAAAAGCTTTGATTTATCACATCTCATTTATATAACCTCCTTCTACAGTCTAAAGCTAATTTAGTGTTTTCTAACAGAAGATTTGCAGTGTTACTGTGCTGAATTAAGCAAGTTAAGCCTGAAAAGTCAAAGCCAACTCTCAATTCCTAAAGCAGGATTGTTGAGCAGGGCACAGCAAATGAGTCTGAATGTTCATGTGTGCCTCTCAGGTTTCACAAACAATCCCGTGCAGGAGGGACCAGCCACCACCTTCACTTTTAAGGTGAATCTCGTGTCCTTCTAGTCTTTAGCAAGGTATTTTGAAGACTAGGCTTTTTCTTAAGCGGTCATGAAATACATCATCTCTGCTATATAAGTTGCACCCTCAGCAACAAACTGCTCAGTTATGGGTTTTAGTCTTCCGTCCCCACCAGGACTTATCTTTCGTTCTCACCACTGCCAAGGGCTGACAGACTCTGCCGAACCAGTCGCACTTGCAGTGAGAGAGCAGGAGAAGACAGGAGCAGTGGCTAGCAGGTCAGATTGAGTAGCGCACTGCAAAAATCTTGGCAAAGTTGAAGGATTACCGCTAAACCTGGCCACAAACTGCCTAACTACTTGACAGCACGTGGCGGGAGATGAGCAGGGCTGCTGCCTGGAAAAATATGTCAGAAATTGAGGACTACAGACATAAGGTATTTGGAGAACGACAACAACCCCAAACCTCAGAGATAATTATAACTGAAAGTAGCTGCTTACTAATTTGTCTGCAATTAATACTCTTGGTTTTATGTTAAAAAAAAAAAAATAAAAAATCAGTCTTTATTGGAAGGAAAATAGCTTAAACATTCCTCCACGTTCAGGAGATGTGAGGTCCAAGGAACACAGAAGACTGAATAACAGTGAAAGACCTACAGCTTTCCTTTTTTTCCACCACTGAGTACATTTTAATGGGCAGCGTACTCAGACTTAATTTCTCTCCTCCAAGGACTTAAGAGATGTATGCCATAGGAAATAATCCCGCATTAGCACAGGGACAGAGCAGAAGACTGAAAGGTCATCCAGAGCTCTAAATTTTAACACCCTGATTTTCTGGACTTTCGACTGAGGCTATATGAGTGTACATAATTTGAAAACTCATTTCCTCCTTAGTCATCTTTTATTTACCTTTTTTCTTCTCGCTGACTTACAGAACTAGCTTTGTGACTACACAATTTTGGTAAGCCTTGCAATCTACAGGATTAAAGAGCGTGTCTTGAGTGAACTACAGACAGAATTCATTTGTCAGATCCCCAGCGCCCTGACTTTAATCAGGGGTAATAATAAAGCCAACAGTACTGCTAATCCAATCAGCAAATCCAATAAAAAAATAAATTTGTAAATGCAGTTCAAAAACTACCCTTCCACTGTGCAAAGCAAAAGCGCAATGAAAATCTCTTCCTTTTTCTCTCTCACTCCAAGGGTCCCTAACAAATGAAAAAAAGGACGGGGTAGAGCAGGAGTTGCATATCAAAGCCCAGTTGTCCCTTGAAATCCCACTTTAATTATTAACACGCGTGATGCGCTGAGCAAAGACAACATGCTTTAGGTGCTGCAAGCTTACATTGCAAACTGCTAGGCTGCAAAGCTACATCATGTAAAACCAAGTAAATTGCCTTTTCAAGAAATTTCTCTAGTAAACTGTTTACCTGAATATGGCCTTTTTCTACTCTTTTTCTGAAAACTTCAGATATTTATTTTTCCAGGAAATTGTTGTCAGCGAACAGCTAGTTCTGTACTCTACTTGCAGAGGGGCAAGGCACAGCTCTGGAAAGCCAAAAAGCACAGAGAGCAGCAGGAATTTTAAGAATACATGTCACAATTAACATGAGTGAGGAGCAAACCCACATCTCACTACAACATTAGATGCTGTGAGACCATCACAAGTACCATCCTCTAGATTAGATTTTGAGGAGGTGCAGTCATTGTTTAAAATCACTAATGAGTGTGATGAAATGGTAAAAGGAGCTTGCATTAATGACAAGATGGTAACTGTAATGCCTTCTTGAGGTTTTTTATTATTAGGAGCTACATTCTCACCTATATCATTGTTACTTTAGCTGAATAGGTTGTTTTAGACAACTAAGCACCTGCTGTAAAATAACCACTGCTAATACTTTAATTATAGCAATATCATCATTAGCTTGTGCTCTCAATCTGTTGCCTCCACCTGTTATTGCTAAGTTTAAATTTATCTTATTCTAGTACCTGGGAAAGAAACTCTCTTCCTGTTATGTAGTTGTACATTGCTCAGTAAAATGGGGCCCAGGTACAAGCAGGATCTTTATACACTACCAAAAGACAAGAATAAAATCTCAGTTTTCTCAACTGCTGCTGGCATGTGATGTAACGATGGAGGAGCTCCAGCCTGGAGGTTAATGCATTTTCATAACGAGAGAAGCAAAGAAGTTCATGAACACTTCATAAAGCCCACAGACACTGATGAAAAGCAGAGTATACATCAAATATAAAATGATGCCAGTTGCTTAGCAGATAGGCACTACCTATTTGAACAGATATCCTTTGTACTGATGGTGGTTTAATGAAGGAACTTTTGCCAGTTGCTAAAAGAAAAACGGGAGTCTTCATTCTCTTATTATCAGAGCCTGTTGATCACTGAAGTGGATGCTGGTTTGGTCCTTTGAGGCACGGCAGGGAGCCAGCACACCACCCATGGCTGAAAGTCTGAGATATGGGCTTTGGATCAGCTCTTGAACAAAGGTATACAGTTTTAGGAATTTATGAGAGAGTCTAAAGCTGAAAAAAAGTTCTGTCACACATGACAACCCCAACCCAAGTCCATGACATCCTACCTGTGAGCCTACATAAAACCAGGGAATAGCAAAAAAAGTTTCTGAAATGCTCTCTAGACAACAGTACTTCAAATTTTCCCCAGATAAAATAACTTCAATTAATCTTTACACTGATAGACTGTTTCAGTGCATATTTGTGAATGGCCTAGGGAACAATAATTTAGCACTCAACTTGATGAACAGCAGCTCTTTTTTGAAACCAGTCATTAAAAGTAAGGACAGAATTACCTGCCTCATTGTTTAACAAGATCTATTAGAATAAAAACATGAAATAGTAAACCTGGAACAGAAATTATTCTGCTTAAAATATTAGATGGTTACATTTAGTTTCCCCACAGCGTTTTTCCTGGCTCCAAGTTTCTTCGGGAAGAAGGCAGCATCTCATTACCGCACTTGCTCTTTTACAAGAGCAATGCTTGTGATTTATCTAAACAGACAACATTGCAAGGAATGGGTGACCTCTACAACCATCTTGGAGATAAAGATTCAGAAAATAAATATATGGGCCTCAGTTTCTTGGAATTCCCAATTAAAACAATATTACCTGAAGTATTAAGGTGTCACAGGTACAACAGCGGCGTGTTAGTGAGAAACCTTTTTTTCTTAAATGTTTTTCTAATGCTAAATGTAATGATTCAAATCTTTATTCATTTATAAAAACTACACATTCATTAACACACACAAGTTCTCCAAGATCTATCATTCTGTCAAGCTTCAAGGAAAAAAAAACAAAAAAAAACAAAAAAAAAAAGTTGTTGGCTGGAATAAACAAAGAAATATTTTAGTCTCTTTATAGCCAATTGCTTTGCCAATCCTGCTATAGAATAGGAAAAAAAAAAAAAAGTATCTGAAAATATAGTTCATCCTTTTTAAGCTTCATGAAAAGCTAACCTTGGTTAGGCTGATGAGAAGACTCTACTGACTTCCACTCGTGATTGCACCAGGATGTTCCAATAGAGCACATCCCAAGGATGGGAAAGAGAAGCTTTATCATTATTATTACAATTACTATTTTTAAATTCCAGTTCTCTTTGTATAACAGTCACAATTTAGTGAAAGAAAAATTATTAGTCAAGAGGTCAATTTTCTCACTAAAGGGACAATTAGAGCCTGGTCTATTCCCAAAGCAGGCAATGGAAAGACTTATTTGGATCAAGCATAAGACAGGAGGAGTAAAGGCGGCCTGACCTGGATACACCGTTCAGATTTGTTTCAATTTATGGTGGTATTAATCTGGAGGGGGAGAGGAACTGCATTTTAGCTTCAGATTTGTTTGGTTTTTAAGATCTCATGTATGCCACGCTTAATTTTACCCAATACAAGCACTTTGACTAAGCACTTGAATATTTTCCATTTGCACATTCCTGCATTGAGGCCTACAAGTCACCTCCCAGAAAGAAGAGGCAGACAAAAACAATTTGGCAGTCGTCCCTGCGATTTCGGTGGCTCTGCGACAGCCTGCAGTAACCGAGGAGCTGAAACAGATGAAACCACGTTCTGTACTATCCCCGTACTGGAGCTTTTAATGGAAACAGCAAAACAACCTCGAAGCTCTAACCTTGTGTAAGCAGGAAAGGTTAACAGGCAAAAATCAGGCCACAAAGAGACTGAATGAATATAAAAAAAAAAAAAAAAAAAAAACACTTTTCTAACCAAAGTAGTTATCTGCTGCAGAAGCAGAAAACAGTCAAAGATAACACAATTTGCCCCAGAAGATAAAGCTGCTGGTACCTGTTCAATGCAAAGGCTTGTGCTTGTTCAGCACAGTACTTTTTCTTGTATTTGTTTCCCTTAGACCTCGGTGATCTTTCCTGTATTCAATTTCTCAACTCTATTTCTCATCACGCTGTGTGTAACACAAAAGCAACTATTCAGGACTTGGAGGTGTTAAAAACTCCTCATCTTGAATTTTAAGGACAGATTGCACTGACCTCACTCACAGTGAACAGCATTTTAAAGAAAGTGTGTGCATCACCAGAGTCCCCACGAACCCCCGTGCCACAGAGTATGCCACAACAGGAGCAGAGATATCACAAATGGTCAAAACGTTTCCTTGGCACTTCACACTAGCTGACAAATATACCAAGGCAATACAAAATTTTATTGTTACTGAAGTCTCTGCCATGTATTATCTCAGAAAATTTACCTACGGAAATCCATACCTGTATCAGAACAATAGGAAAAGCTACATTTGTAGAAATCTGCTTGTATTAACTATAAAAAAAATATTTTTCTCTGCTTGGATTGAAAGCTCATGTAATATTTTGACCAAATCCAAAGAGGAGGTTAGATCTTTCTTGCTTTGGTATCGATTCAGGTGCCAAAGCACAGGGGTTGCTTTGACTCTAGAGAACCAAGTCTTCTACATTCCCTTTACTGCCAAGAACTACAAAAAGTAAATCAATCTCTATAGAAGAAAAAAGGAAATACAAATGTCATTTCCAAGAGAACAAAATTGCAGGACCTCATCTGTCATGTCAGAAAACTGAAGATGAGCAGCGTAAGCATCATGAGTCCAGCGAGACACAAACCTTCATCTCACAGATGGGGCTGGCTTGGAGATTGCCAGCCCCAACAAGGTCAAGCTGGCAACGGTCCCTGGGATGACCGGAGCGCAGTCCAACCAAGCGTACTCTGGACAAGCTGCCAAACAAAACTCACACTCTGACCTACGAATTGTGCCCATCAGTTGTTTGCAGGTGAAAAACTTGGCTACGAAGTTTCAGTGATTCTGTTAACTCATTACTATTTTACTCAAACTTGCCTACAAATTGTTTCCTCCTCACTCTTCATTGAATCAAAGGCTACAGTCTCTTATTATGCTTCAGATTAATTTCTGAGGACTGTGCACCTTACCTGTCTCTTAAATCCCATCAAGTCTCTAACAGTGCTCCTCTGAATGCCAACAGCAACTAAGGCACTTACCAACCCCGTACAGCAAGCAAAGGCTTCAGCCAGAGCGAGCTAAAATCAACCCAGCGTTCCCAGCCCACTTATATACTGGGCATGACGTTTATGGCATGGAATAATCTCTTTGGCCAGTTTGGGTCAATTATTCTGTCTGTCTTTCTCCCAGCTTCCTGCATCCGCGCATTAACAAGACTTGGAAAGCAGGACAGTGTCCTTGGTCTCATTCACAACAACTTGTATCATCAGGGTGTTTTATCAACATTCTTCACACACAAAATCCAGAACACACCGGCTACTGAGAAGAAAATTAACTCCATCCCTGACAAAACCAGGACAATCAGTTCAAACAAACCAGAAAGAAATGGTAGGAGGTGGAAAGCAGCAACACAGCAAAGCAAGAAACTCACCAAGACAGACTATGCAAAACAATCCTGTCGCAACGCCGACACAGAGCTGGCCCTCCTGACTGCCCCGCTCACCCTGCCTGTCGCTCCCATTACATACGGTGAAATTCCCCAGGAATACCAATGAGTTGCAAAAATGATGATTCTTGAAGTTCATGTATTTCTGCACTTTGCAAAAGGGGCTTTGTGCAAGCACCTTCTGTTGGGCATCATAGCATTCTTCACAGCTATAGATCACCACTGCAGCCGCTACACAGCGGTTGCTTTCAGATGAAAAAGCACTTTGTAAAATGCCCACTCCTTCCCTCTCCAAAACACGAGAGGATTTGGCTTGCAGGATTAGCAACCCCTCTTACAACTGCTCGGATCCACGAAGCCCTCCTGGGCCTGCCCCTGCCCACCTCCTCCTCACCAGTAGCAGCCGGGAGCTTTCTGGGGGACACAGCCCTTTTCTGCAGGGACTGCCCACGAGGGAGAAAACTGTTCTGTTTCCACCACAAACAGCATTCATTACCTGTCATCAAAGGCCAGCAATATTCCGTGCTGAATAAACATAAAGATACTTTCCTGAACAGAGAATGTGGACTCACTGGCTCTTTTTGGATAGGAAAGATAAATAGATTTACTGAATACAGATGCTACCCTAAAGTAACCAAGCATTAACAGAGTGAAATAAGGACAAAACAATACCAAGCAGTGGCCTATACAGTTTTTTATCTATCATAAATAAGAAATGAAGGCCTTTGATATGTAAAATATACAAGAAACACTTTTGAAGACTTGAATTCATTTAAAACGGATTTTGTTTAGAGTCACTTTCAACTCCTACTGCTCTCTTACAAGCCTCAAGCCTCTATTTTCAAACAATGAACCCTTTGTATTCTGTCACACATTCGCAGTAGTGAAAGCCAGATGTGAACTGCAGAGCCTCATTAAAAGCATCGTTGCAAAGAGGTGATGGAAGCTTCGAGCACTTATGGCCAAGCAGGGAGGTCTGAGATTTCGGTAATTCTTTTGGTGCAAGAAGGTATTTTCAGAGAATAAAGCTGCAATGTGAAACAGGCTTTGAGCTTTTACATAACTGCAGTGCTGAGAGCACCGCTGTTTGTAACACTGCGGCAAGAATCGCTTGAAGATAAGCAGCATTTGTTAGGTTTACATGGTTTTTGTCAGGTTTTATTCCACACACACTGAAAATAAGTATGGTTTCCAGTCAAGTCAGTCCTGTACTCCCAGTACTAGCTCCACACATAAACGGCATCAACCCAGATGACAGCTAATACCTCATCACACTGAAATCAACCCCACTTTACACAAATTGCCTTATTAGAAGCCTGAAGGGGGAACAAAAACAACTCTTTGCTTGGAAGGGTTTCCCCAGGGACAGCATGGTTGAGGCAGAGGTGATCCAGTAACTTGGAAGGCATTTCCATGTTGTAAACAAACTGCCACAAAAATATCAGAACCACTGTCACTCCTAGCAGCAGTGACAAGGCAGAGATTGCTAGTCAACCTTTGGCTTTGCTCTAGCAACCTGAAGTACTTAACATTTTCTTTCACTTTATAGTATGCTGCTTGGAAGGGAAAATAATTCACTGTTCTCTACTCAGAAAAAGAACAAAACTGTATCTTATTATAGCAAATATTTTTTTTTTCATTAAAATGACTGCCTCCCAAGTTTCATATACAAAACCTGTCCTGAAAGTATCACTATCAAAAACTACAGAAAAAAAAAAAAAAAAAAAAAAAAAAAAAAAAAAAAAAAAAAAAAAAAAAA